>SNQJ01S0249775.1:0-12910 GCA_010110895.2 Picea sitchensis
TCACAAGCCAGCCTACCACGATCATAGGATAATAACCTAAGTGACATTCCCACTATGGCCACCACACCAGGGCAATGGCCTTTGACATTCTCTTTTGTCAAAGGACAAGAGGTCTCATCACAAGCCGACTTGATTCACCTAGGTTACAATCTGGTGAGTGGCATTATCACTATGGCTACCAAACCAGGATAATGGTCGTTTTGGAAAAGACGATTCAAACAAGTATTAAGGATACAGGCTCATCTTCGGGTTAAAAGGCAACCTTGTCGAGGCTATGGACGCCTGCTGGCAACAGTGGCTCTCCCTGTGGTATGGAAGTTACCTTAACACACCAAGTTTCTACATCTCTCTAGATTTCCTTCACTCAATCATGAGGCTATCATTTCGGTTGTATTCAATAACATGGAAAAGTAACAACATTATGATATGTGGGATATTATTTAACTGAACAAGATTTAATTTATTCGGAGCATGTATCCTTAAAGCATTATTTTGGGTATAGGTATTTTCAATTCCACATATGTGGATTAACATTTAATGATTACCGTTAAATATGTTGTTCAAACATAAATCATTAATCCCCATTGGAGTTCATCGTACAATCGTTACTTTTCTCCACCAATACTTACACTCATTACTCTTCCCTATGCTGATGGTCGAGGTCGACCTTTCTATTAATAAGGGGAGTGGACGCTCGACACACTTCTCGATGCAGATAGTAATGATTGTAATAAATACCTTCATTTAGATACATTTGTTGTCTCTGATAGTTGTTATTCTCGGTAATTTTTCCTCAAAAGCTGGTCTAACCACCTCTGCTACCGGGAACGATAGTCATCCATATTTTCTCACAAAATGGGTGGCAGAGGTGTGCGTAGGGAACCTACTTTACTAAAGCTTACAGAGCAAGCAAGAGACATCCTACATCAGCTGGGGTGGACGGAGTACTTCAACCGGCTGCAAGGATATGACACGAATGTCACGCTTTAATTCTTTCAGAATCTGCAGGGGGAAAACTCTATGGTGCGGGACATACAAATATCAGTCACCCCGGAAATCTTAGTAGAGGTCACAGGCCTCCCTAATATGGCCATTCAGTGGACAGGACGATACACAGCATTGAAGGAAGCTGTGGAAACCTTCACAGACCCTGGGGAAGAATTGGATAAGAAAGGAAAAGGAATCAACCCCAGTACCCTCAGAGAACCATGGAAGGAACTTGCAGGGGTAATTCAGCGGTACATCACTTGTGATGGACGATATGATGTAATTCGACCTCGCCACCTCAAATTGTTGGCAGCTTTAAAACAACGGTTAGTACTTAATCTACCTTTCTTTCTGAATGCCATATTACATGAGGTTGCTCTGAGACCACAAAAATCCAAGTACCTTGTTACTGTTATCAGCTACCACGGATTAGTTAAACTAATAACAATTAAGGCACTAATTCAAACTCAATTGACCTAGGATAACCTGATTGAGGCCAATAGACCTCCACAACTACAGCAACCTGAATTATGCCATGAAGAACCACCACAGGAAATCGAAGATAGACAGGCAGAGGAGACTACTACCCAAAGGGAAATCCCATCTCCTCAAACTAAAGCTGAGGTAGATCCTGCCCAAATCACAGAGACCTAGACCTCACAAACATAGGCATTAACAAAAAAGAGGAAGAGAGCAACAACTGCCCCTACAACCATCATTCAGACAAGGAGAAGAAGCAGACGGATTCAGGAAACAACTAAAGCAATTCAGGATACAACAAAACAGCCTGAAGAACTTCAGAACTCTACAGAACAGTCTCCACGCGAGAATGCTCAAGGAATTAGGCAAGAAGAATAGACCTCACAGAGGAATGATCAGGAAGACACCCAACCGACATTATCACATCTGACAGATCAATTTATGAAAAGCTATGAGGTAGAAATAGCCCGGGTTTTGGGAAGCTTGGGGACCTCACTTGACAGAGGCACAAATAATCTAGAAATACACCCAAAACAACCCTCCTCTTCAAAACCAGTTGAAGATTTTCTTGATATTGAAATGTCTTTTCCTGAGGACAGAGCATGGGAAGAACCCCATTTTCAAACAAGAAACCCTCTTGGACAGATAGAACAATTGGAAGGAACAGAGGAGCAACCATCTGCTAACCAGAATGAAGAAGGCCTTGAGACCTCCCATAAACAGAAATCAGCCAAAATCCATAAGAAAATTAGAAAGTTAAAAAAGGAAAATAAACTATTGAAGAAAAAGGCTAAGAAGGCTGAAGTATTAAAGCAGAATGTAGTTAAACTCAAGGAAATTATTAAGGAATTGAGGAAACAATTAGAACAGACAGATAAATCCCACAGAAGAAAGAAGAACAAAAGGGACAGAGTACAAGGAAGAAACCCTCTTCCTAAAGAAGCAGTTAGTACAAATTCATTAGGGATACAGACAGACCCTGAAGAAATAGTAGTAGAAGAAACAGTAGCCCAGAATGAGGAAGCACCTCATCTAGAGACACAGGAGAATATGATAGCTACAGAAGCAATTGATGCTGAGGTGCAGACAGCTCAACTCCTTGAGCAGAATGCTACCATTAGGAGATTGGAGGAGGAATTGATGCAGTCTCAACAAACCATGGTTCAAAATAGGAGTGAGTTGTTGACTATGGCAGAACGCCAAGCACTCCAGTCCCGGAAACAGAGTATTATTGTGGACAGATTGGAAGCAGAACTTACACGAGTCTAGCAAGAATTAACTCAATCCAGGGAAGAGATGAGTGTTATGGAATAATACCAAGCATCTCAATCTCAAGCATAGAGTGTCACCATCGATAGACTAAAAGAAGAACTTACACAAGCCCAGCAAGCATTGGCCCAACACCAACATGGAATGGTAACTAGGACTGAATATCAAAGGATTGTTAAAGAATTGAAGGACATGATAGCAACAGAGGGTGAGACCTATGCTACGCTCACCAGAGCCCAAGAGAAGATCAAAAAGCTGCAAACCCAATTGGAAAAATCTTTGGAGCAAATCAAGGAAATCTGTGATGTCTACTCTGATGTTATTAATTGCAAAGCTCCTACCACGAATTACACGTTATTCTTGTTGGAACGATATTTGTTATTGAGAGTGAAGGCCATCAGAGCGGGAAAACCTATTTCTTTTGCCACTGTACCTGAGTTTATTTCATGTTTCAAAGAGCAGGATGAAAAGGTGCAATACTTTTTGTGTGAATTATACTTTCATAATTTCATTCTGGAAGACAACAGGGAAGATAACCCTAGCCCATTCATAGGTGATATACAGTTTCAGGCATTTCTTTCATTCACTCAAAATCAAGTCAGATGGGGTAAAGCTCATAAAACCTTCCTAAAAAGGGAAGCTGGGATGGATCTTTGGGTTAGGGGGGAGCCTCCAAAGTCCTTTCCAGCCATTATGTGACATAAAAATTGTATGAAAAGGAAAGGGGTCGTAGACTCCTTGGCCCCCATCCATCTACAGGTCATATGTTCAGGTATCACTCGCTTTAGGGAGCTTAAGGAGGAAGCTCTTGCTGCTTCTAAACTGAGATGGGATGCCTCCTCCAGTGAAGTAAAGAGTAGGGAGCCCTTTGGGTATATAAATTTCTTTGCAGCTACCTTCAGAATAGAGAGGTATTCTAGATTGCTCCAAGAGGAAGGACCTGCTTGGATTGGGTGCAGATATAATCCCCCTATCATCTGGTTCCCTCCAAAAAGTTACCAAAAAGATTATCAAATTAACAAGAAAAGGGAGGATGTTGCTTTTGGAGAACTCAAAAGAAGCAATGAGTTCAGAAGGCTTGGTGAACCCACCTTTCCATCTTACAGCATTACTGCTTTACATGTAAAGTCTCAGCTTGCATGAGGAAATGCAAGAAGGTAAGTTGGGGGGTATGTTAGGTTATGAAAATGGTATAAATATTTTCCTTTTTCCCACAGTTCATGATATTATTTTGATTGACTTTTCGGTTATTTAGAAGCAAATAGAATAGAAAATGAATAATATACCCTTTAGCGTTGATTGTTGGAGATTAGATTACATAGATTCTAAATATGATTGGAATTGTTTGTTTTTATTGCAGGATTGGTTAAATATTGTCGAACCCAAGATAGCAAGGGGAATCTTGAAGATGAGCAAGCTATTGGAGGTTGAAGACTTTGTGGTGCAAAGCAGTTTTAAAGATAATTGAGTTACTCATTGTAATAGTAAAGCAATCTTGAGGATCTCTCGATCCTCAGGATAGCTTAATTTACCCAGATTATTGTAACATATAAGGAGTAAATAGATCTTGAAGAAAAGAGAGATTTTTGCACTCAAGAATAGAGAATATAGAATTGCTCTGCATTAACAGTTTTTGTAGAAATGTTGTACCAGCTATGAAATCAATAGAAGCCTCGAGCAGTTTTTCCATTTTTATATACTGAGTTTCAAATAACACTGCTTCTAAGGAGCGAGGGCCCAGTCTGAGGGAGCTACTGTTTGATCTGTAATTGTATCAGCTCAAATTATGTCTTGTGATTCAATTCTCTTTTATAGTAGTTAACAAACGCATAAATGTGTTGATGGTTTCATGTCAATTGCAAGAAATAGATATTCCCTGAAGTATTGAATGATTGTTGTTCCAATTCCCATTACTGAGATTTGATGCGTGAAGGTTCCTCATAAGTTCACATCTGTTGTTCCTTTCATAAGTTTACATTTGTTGTTCCTTTCATTAGTTTACATTTGTTGTTCCTTTCCGCTAGAATATAGATGTTGTTCCTTTCAATAGAAATATGATTGTCATCTCTTTTCAGTTAGATTACAGTCTTTGTTCCTTTCCATAGATGGAGTAATTCGCCTTTTTCTTTTCAGCAATTCTGATTCATAATGATATCAATATCTTCAAGTCTTTATCTAGATTCAATTACTGCTTTTAGAATGAATTCAATAGATTAGCTAGTTCCTTTCCTTTTGCATATCTTTATATTTCAATCCCTAGAATCTTTAATGAATGTTTGAGGAACTTGATTGTTGACAAACTCAGATCTGCCTTCGCTACACGATTTTAGCCTCTATAAGCTATTTGCATAGACTTTGCCGATATTCTTTGAGATAAAAGGCGAATCCTCGGGTTGATAAATTAATGTTAAACTAAGGTTGTTTTTAGACATCTTTAGAGCCCAACAGAACCCTGGGTCTGCCCCTGTTCCAACAAATGGTTCCGTTGTCGGGACCTGAAACTGTGATTGTTGGGAACTAAAGAAGAAAAAGATTTGTGCGAAATAAGCTCTGTGCATAGATTTGTTGCCCTAGTGTGCAGCATTCTACTTGACCTGTGAAGCTTTGTGCCGAGAAAGAAAGGTCAGATCTGAAGGAAAGAGGTCAGATCTGCAAGAAAAGAGGTTGATACTGAAGAAAAGAAGTGAGATCTGAACACTTTGTGCCCTAAGAAATAAATTTCTACAGAAAAGAGGTAAGATTTGTAAGCTCTAGCCTCTAGTAAAGGTAAGAATAGTTCAAGTTTTAGATCTGAAAGATTTGTGCCCTGTGGAAGCAAATAAGTGAAAATTTTTACTTCTAACATATGGATTTAGGTATGCTTGATTGTCTCAGCTTAAAAACTAGAGCATTGTTAGATAAAATAAAGTTTGATGTGAATAGAAATAGTGAAAAATATGTTATACCTATGCATAGAAAGACTTTTTGGACTAACCAATGGATGCAGTACCCTAGAAAGAAACTTTTGCAGGCTAGCCCTTATGATCCTAGCACGCAGTACAAAAAGAGTTGGGAATCATTGAAGAGAAAGAGAGGATTAACTCTTTGCTACAATTGCAGAAGACCACGACATCTTGCTAAGGAATGCCCTGGGAGAAACCCTAGTTGCCTCTGTTGTAGAACTATGGACCATGAAGTATTGGATTTCTCTGGAATGATTGCTAGACTTGAAAAGGTGAATATGGAACAAGCAAACTCTGAAGGAGATCAAGAGACTAAAATCATAGAAGAACCCCAGAAAGAATCAGAGATCATGTTACTGAAAATAAAAGAAACCCTAGATGACCATAAGGATGTCATTTTGTCAGAGATCTTCAAAGAAAAGGAGAAAATCGAAGTAAGAATAGGAGACTTCGACATTGACTGTGCTCTGGATGAGGGAACACCAATGAAAATTATGACAGAAAGCACTTGGGAAACCCTAGGAAGGCCTGCTCTGGTCCCTTCACTAGGAACTATTGGATTTTTTAAAGGAAAAATGGTAACCCTATGAGGCAGAATTACCCAGATAGCTATTAGTACCCATGGAACTTCGACAGAGGAAGAATTCGAAGTTATTAAATTTATTGATGACCACACCCCATTTCCAGCTTTGTTAGGCGGGATCTGGATTGAAAAAGACCAGATCCAGAGAACAAAAGAAAAGGACGCTCTAGAACAGAAGAAGAAAGAACTCATGGAATTTATGTCTAGAAGGATCTCCTACTTGATGAAAGAACAAGAGGACAGACCTAAGACACTGAACACCAGGGACTTGGGTATAGAAGTTATAAGAGCATTAGAGGAACCACAGAAGACCGAAATACCTAATCCATATGATGAAGGAGTATTACCTTTGGATCTGAAGAAAGAACCTAAGCAGCACGAAGTGACTATGTCAAGAGAAGATAAGAATCATAATGGAAAAAGGATGACCGAGACGAAGCTTACTGGGAAAAAGGATAGGAATTTAAGTAAGAAGAGGACCAAAATTGGAAAGTTACAGAAGACTCTAGAGGAAACTTTGCAGAAGGAAAAATCACAGGAATCGAGCTTCGCCGGGATATCAGAACAACGACCTATGGCACTTCGCCATGGCACAGAAATATAGACGTTGGAAGCCAATATAATCGTTTGACTTCTGCTCTGAACAGGTCGAAACACCTTTATGGCTCACCACTGGACCATTAGATCGTGCCATATGGACAGAACATTAGTTAATGCAACCTCTTATCCGTTGCAAGCCGATCGTTGCTAAGTTTCCCTACTTAGTTCATCGCACCACGCATCGAAAATACTTTTTCTAAATGAGAATTTGAGCCCAAAACTTGAAATTACTTCACCCTACAATCATTACATTGCTCCCATACTATTCATCGTATTCTCTGAAGTCATTTTCACACCTGAGCTAGTGGACCCAAGCTTGTATGTCGAACAAGCTCAGTGTTGTTGAGAAAGTAGTTGAAGAAGTTTTGATTGACTTAATGGCTGAGAGAGTCATGTCAGAAAGAAGGATGTCTGCAGGTGTGCAAGCATCATCAACAGGAGGAGTCCAAGCTTCTCCCTCCACTGATTGTGGAGCAAGACCTTCCAGAACCACGACCAAGATAAGAACAAAGCACAGAGACAATATTGCAAACGCTAAGCTAATCCCACACATTCTGTCGGTTTACATACCACCTTTAAGCGACAAGATTAACCGCGACAGTGTACCCAGAGACTTTGAGTACACCTTGATCACCGTGTATCTTCCAAAAGGGGTGCACACAGTACATGCTAACTAGGATAAGCTCACAGCACTAAAATTTAATGCTTTTAACCTTGGAGATCGCAAAACCTACAGCATGTTAGTTCTGCACAAGTACTTAACCAAGAACAAAGGCAGAAATCCTAAGATTGTCCTGCAGTCCTAGACCCAAAACCTCGTGCAGTCCACACTACTCAATGTAATGAAGATCCCTCACTTCGATAGACATTAGGAAGTCAATGCATGTGCCAAGTTGTTGTTGTCTTGCTACCACGGCGGATACTTATGGTTGGACCGCCGCATCACTATGGATCCAACTCTGATAAATCGAATCATAGGGCTTAGCATGCAAGGCCCTATCCCACATGACTTTTATCCAAGAAAGACCTCAGACCAAGAACTAGTACAGCGGATAAAAGAAAATTATGTCGATGTAGAGAAGGTTACGTGAGGCTACAAGGTAGCCTCTATCCAAAGTGGCGCAGTGCGCCTTGCCTATCAACTGATTGCAGGCAAGTTAGTTCGTAAGAACAGACCAACATAGGTGACTGGCTTCGTAGTTGACCTCGCAGGGAAGTCGCCGAGAGACTACAGATGAATTGGGCACAGTATCTTGTAAACTAGTTAGAGCTGGATTGCAGAGGAGCGCAAGACCAAGGGTATGAGTTCCACTTTATTTGGTTGCTCATACTCATCGCTTTCATCGCTTGGGAACTGCCAGAGGGAGCCACTTTTCCAGAGATCGAACCTTTCGAACCACTAGCCACGAAGTTCTGTACGTTGTGGTACTCCAACGACATGAATAAGCAGTGGCAGTCCAATGTTGTCTTCCACACCTATTTCAATCAACTGAAGAATGCAATTCAGTCTACACCGTGAATCACCCCAAACGTACTTCATAGGTTTAGACCTTTGATGAAATTCAGTGTGGACCACCACTTCACCTATATTATAGTGCACGGTGATGAGCATAAACAACAGCTCCAATCCTACTACAAGCTGACAGAAGATGACTTGGAGGAGATTACCAAGGAATGGTCAGCGGACCTCCTTGTTGCAGCGGACCCCGCAGACATGTTCGACGAGGAAAGCCTTGAAGCTATGCCAGATATACCTAGGCCAAGCAAGACTAAGAAGGATGATGAAGTTGAAGATATCCCTAGCATGTCCATGAAGACTACTTCGATCTCACCTGCGCAGGGAGGTGATGGTGATGAGCTAGGTGACACTAAAGTTGAGAAAAACAGAGGCGAGGTTACTCCACCTAGAGAGGAGGAGGATCCCTCTATGAAAAGAAATATTATGCCACCAAAAACTTCCTCCCAAAATAAATCTAAGGCCACCTAGACCACACTTAAAACTACCCTTACCCCGGATGACTTCGACTTCTTAATTATTGCGCTAAATGATGTTTCACTAGAGCTCGCAGAAAAGAAAGAAGCAAAGTAGGAGGAGATATTCAACCAAATCAAGGGAGAACTCGAAGAAGTGCAGCAGGCACTCCAATCCAGCCGAGCAGTTTCTACAGCACCCTTGATAAGCGGAACATCAGGAACAAGTGATGAGCCCACTCATCTACACCAGATTGTCGATCAAGTCGAAGCTCGCCTTCGACAAGCTCAAGAAGACACAGCACAAGCCACCCAGGCTTTGATGCAAGCACAGAAATCACTTCTATAACAATGGAGTGAGGCAGAACGGGAAAATATTGCCCTGAAAGCAAAGTGGGATGAGGAAAAGACAGTTACTAGCAGAGCAACTTGAAGTACAGTAAAGGGTTCACAAAGCATCTCACTCTGTGACGGTCATAGAAGTGAAGATGGAAGACCATCTCCCACAGTAGGTGACCCAACTGGAAGAAGTAATCCAGAAACTCCAACAGCGCATCACATATCTGGAGCTTCACACCGTGCCCGAGACCCCCCAAGAAATAAGAGATCTAAGAGAGGCCACTGCTCAAAGCGAAATTGGCCGATTAAAAACCTTTGTCCTGGAATGTAAGCAGCTGAGCGCTAGAAGTTCCCAGACTTATGAAACCCTCACAGAGAATCCATAATTGCAGACATTAGAGGCACAAATCCAAGAAGCAAAGCAGCATGCAGACACGCTACAGGCACAGATAAAGACTTTGATCCCAGTCAAAAGAATGAAAAGCTTCACAGAACAATGCACAGCCCAACAACAAGTACATATGCTGCAAAGTAAAGTGATGGAAGTTTCCCAACAACTTCAGCCAATCCAAGAAAAGGCATGCCAGTTGTTCATTGAACTTGAAAGCCAGGGAGTTGAACTTGAATAGGTTGTCATCACTGCAGAATAGCACCTGGAAGGACTGCTCAATGACACAGTGATCCAAGAATTCACTGAGCAAGAGGTTGTCGCACTGTAGCAGGTTGAAGCAGCTCGAGACAAACTCGAGGTATTCGAGGCGGAATTGATCAGACTAGAGTGACTCGGGATGAGTCACAGGTGAGTGTTGGGGGCTTGTTGGCCCTTGACCAAGTTGTGAAGAATAATTTGTCATATTTGACCATTTTTGAGACTGCGACAGCTTGCCAAAGATGGAGCCAACACGAACCGGAAATTAGGGAAACTTGACCTATTTTTAGGTCCCTTTAGGGTTTTGGGTTGATGTAACAGGAAAGGGATGTCGGCCCATGGGTTCACCCACGTTTAAGCCCATTTTGTAATCTATAAATAAATACTTAGGCAATGTAAGTAGGAGAGGGTAGTACATCTATGTGATGTATAGCTAATGGCTTAGTGCTAGTAACTGGATCTGTGTGATCGGATGTATATTGCAAGTGCTATTTGCATGATTGTAAGGAGATTGAAAAGCTCAGTGCAATTTGTTGTAGTTTTGTGCTGAAGTGAAAGGAAGAAGGATCTAGCGAGCTGCGCAGATCTTTTGTCCTGTGTGAAGTAAGGGTCATTGAAGCACTATGTTGTAATCGCTTGACCGAGATAATATAAAGAAGAAGACTTTGTGGACGTAGCCCCAGGGTGGGGGTGAACCACAGTAATTTTGTGTATTGTGCTTTGTGCTTTGACCTAATGTGTTTATCTCCTTCTTGTCTAAGTGTTTGATGTGATTAAGTAGATTTAGTTATGCTTTGTGCTTCTAAGATAGGAATGAATGTTAGATCTAATATATAAGATGCTTAGTGTCTGATCTGGTGAATCCAATCTATATTGTTGTATCTAAGTGCTAAGTCTTCTTGAATCTAAGTATATACTATGATGCTCTCTGCTATCTGCAAAGTGTTGTAAGGGTTGAATATTGATGGATAAACCATGCTAGATAATTTCTAAGTGTTATAATCACATATTTGTGTCCCAGCTAAGGTTGTAGATACCTGAGTCCTGCAACCACCCCTGCCTCTACCTCGGGTGAGACTTCATCTGCTTCGCAGGTGTTGCCGAAAGGGCCCATAGTTAGGGTTTTGTTAGTGCGCTCTTGAGCGTTGAACCCTGGGTCTTCCCCTGTGCCAACAACGATCCTCCCTATGGGATTTCCTCATCTCTTGAAGAGGACTTTGTCGTAGTCCCTTGCATTACATTGTATTTCCTCTTCTTCCCAAACCTCTTATGTGTACTCCCAAGGCATGACTAGCCTATTGAAATTCTCTTTGACAACCTTTTTCAGGTCGTGCCTCCTAAACCTCTCTTCTATGAAGTGGTTTGGTTGTAGTACATCCACTTATTCCTTGGATTGTTTTTGTTTTTTGGTTCGATAGTTGTACATCCACTTCTTCGATGTATAGTGGGAGTAGTGTGTAGATTTCTTATCTCTATAAAGCATTCACCGACTCCATTGATCACTGTTTGATAGGCTACTTCCTGGAGTACTAGTATGTTTGGTACAAATCGAGGAAGGAGATGGGGGGCTTTCATAACACCATACACCCTGATATAAGTGTCATGTTCCATCAAGTACCAATCCCCAATCCTCTTTATGACAACTATTTTTTTGTCAATCATACATGGGGCCGACATGCAAAAGATGAACTCGTATAATGGAGCCAACAAGTGCTCGTAGATATTATGGTACTATGTTATGTACTTGTGCTCCTAGAGCACTTTGCAATATATATGAATGGTTGTGTCTGTTGGTTTCCATTCCCAACCCATCTTTGGGTATTGGTGGTCCACACACATGATGTCTATAAGGTACTAAGACATATGGAATCTCGGGAAGGTCTCGGGCTAGGATTCTACGACTATTGTGATGGATTCCACTAGGTTTTTTGATAGAATATCGTCCCAGATGAACGATAATCCTTTGTTTGCATAGTAGTAAATCAACAACATATATGATAAGTAAAATTTGGAGGCATATTGTTCCACATACAACTTGCATAACATGGCCACCATGTATTGATAAGGTTTTCTAAGCGCAGTCGTGGGATATTCGTTGCTGGATTTGAGTTTGAACTGCTTATCTGGCTTGTACCATAAACAATAGAAATCCTTGGTTATATGCTTGAACTCACCAAGAATTTCACCGTCTAGATTATTGGTCACTTTCTCTAGGTGATAACACTTTTCTAGGTATTCCAACTGGAACGAAGTTATAGGTTCTCCCCTTGCATTACATATATATATGTTCCCTAAGTCCACATGCTTGAGTATCTAGGTGATGGAGTTAGTGCACAGGAATACAACAACACAGGTTGCTACTCTGTGAAATCCATACCTTCTGATGTTTTTGAAAATATTGATTTCATCTTGGTCCTCTGCATAAATGGTGAAGTTTTTTTCTTTTTAAACATTTGATGGATGTCGCCCCATCTAAGTGTGTCTTATCCCTTTTCTAGGAATCCAGAGTTGTCATTGTACACTGCCCTGTCAAGGTCTGGCTCGTTTTTGATCTGGAGACCACTTCCAAAAGCTTCTATGGTTGGCGCTTTGTTGGTTGTCTTCTTCCTCAGAGACATATCTAAATTTTCAAAGAAAAGATGAGATCAATGCAAATACAAATCCATAAATGATAGATATAAACCCAAAAATAATTTGTCGAAGTATTTTATATGAAATACCTGAGGAATCATTGGTGCTAATGTTGGGTGGAAGTTCATCATCTGATGATGATAATATAATAGCAGGCATGGTGAACACCTTAGCGAGAAACCAGAGCAAAAAAATAGGGTAAAGAGGTAAAAAAGGGCTTGAAATCAGAGCAGTTCTTATGAGCTACTCTTACGGCTATCGAAGGAGTTAAATTAAAGTGTGCTGACAAACCATTTTGTAAATCGTAGGAGTTAATATTAAAGACTCTAGTGTACATCGAAATAACTCATGTGAAATGCTATGAAGACACTGGGGGAGTTTGTATGAAAGTTTCCAAGTGGATCGACAAAACTTGTGTGAAGTGTGTCAATGATCAAATATGGGAAACCATGGATATTT
>SNQJ01S0249776.1:0-12910 GCA_010110895.2 Picea sitchensis
GCCATTTTCATGAAGAGAATTCCAACTTGCTCATGTCGTGACACGTGGCGAGTTCAGAGCCCTTGGCTTGGGCCGTTAGATGCACGCCATGTGGTGAGTCAACCCTTAAATCTAACCGTTAGATGCACGCCTCATGGCGATTCCTCAACCCTTGGATTTGGCCCTTGTCAATGCCATGTGGCAAGTGTAGAGCCCTTGGATTGGGCCGTTGGATGCTAACCACGTTGCAAGTTCAAAGCCGTTAGATCTGGCCATTGGATGCACGCCACGTGGCGACTACAAGGCCACCGGATCTATCCATTGGATGCACCCCACGTGGCAAGTCTAGAGCCTTTGGATGCACGCCACGTGGCGAGACTGGTACCATTGGATCTGAACGTTCGATGAAAGGCACGTGGCAAGTTCAGAGCCCTTCGATCTGCCCACTTGATGTGCGCCATGTGTCGTTTTTAGAGCCCTTGGATGTATGCCACACGGAGAGTCTAGAACCTTTGGATTGGGCCGTTAGATTCACACCACGTGGCGTGTCCAGAGACCTTGGATGAGGCCGTTAGATACATGACACATGTCGAAAATCGGACGGACTAGTTAACATACCGTACGACAAAAATGGTACGGATCCTACACATGTTAACAGACCGTACAGCCCAAATGTTACGGAATCTGAGCAACACGATCCCAGCGTTGGATACCTGCCACTTGGCAAGTGCAGAGCCGCACGATCCGACCTTGCGCTTTCAGTGAATACCCTGGTTGCTGCTATCGGGATTCAACCTCCATGTAGTTATGCAGTCGGCGCCAATGGAGCCTAAGATGTTTTCAAGACTTACGGGAACAATGGAAATACTCCTCACTTACTTTCACCAATTATGCAGACGGCGCCAATGTAGTCCAAGCTGTCTTTCAGACTTGGCTCTTGTTACATTCACCGGTTATGCAGACGGCGCCAATGGAGCCTCAGATGTTTTCAAGACGGCGCCAATGTAGTTCAAGCTGTTTTCCAGACTTACGGGAAGGATGCAAATACTCCTCTTGTTACATTCACCAGTTATGCAGACGGCGCCAATGTGCGAATCTTCCACATTCCGGAGAATTCGACCATGCAGGGAATGATGGCGAAGACGCGGAAAGAGTGCGTACGACCACCGGTAATGCTGCAATCGGAATGAATGAACGATGTTTCAAGAATGCAGAATTTTGATTTTAATTTTACTTTTAATTTTTAATTTCATTTCTTTTTCTGACGTTTGTTTATTTGTGATATTTTTTCGTTTATCACCCGACTTTTGATTTTCTGGTATAGGAACGGGATAGCTGAACCACTTTGTCTGGACAAATTGGTTAACCCTAAAAAAATACCCAATTATCTAATCCCCTATTGGACGATCCTACCCCACTTTCACAGCTAGCTCGAAGTGAAAAAACAATACAAGCTAACTTTTAGAAAAACAATTATATTATTAATGTCATTTAGCACAATTATTTTCTTAAACAGAAATGCAAAAATCGAACAGCTAAATGTTTCTTATAATTTTTATGCACATATTTTGACATTATTAAAATATGAAAGTGTAAAGTCTATGGCCAGTCCTTGATGCGTGAGAGGCTGAGCATTTCAGACACTATAGAAATAGAAAAATGAGTAGCTATGAATTGGACAACATAGATCGACATCCATGTTTTCATATACAACAGTGGTGGGCACTGTAGGAGGATCGACAAAGAAGGAGAGGGGAAGTCGACAGGAGGACAAGAAAAAAGAGGCTTCCCCTCTCCAATGGCTAATGAGGCTAATGAATAATATGCATGTAACTCAGGAGGTTTGGATGGAGGGAACTGGATATCAGAAATTCTGTTTAGAGGCAGAGAAAAAGGTAGCGGAAGAGGTTGTTCAAGGCCAAAGAAAAACAGTTACAGAAGAGAAGATATTGGATGAGGAATGGGTAGAGTATCTATATTACTCTATCACTAGAGAAACCAAGTACTTTAAAATAACATAAACATAATGGATAATCAAGACAATGATTGGGTAGGCCTTGGAAAATAACAAGGAAAAACATGGGAACATTCTGCATGCACTCATAATTGTTTTAGGGAAATTTTGAGTTATTCTACAAATCCCAACGTGGAATTAGATTTATGGTTACTCCAAGAGGTCAACGACCGAGGCAAAGGAAAAAAAAAATGCCCAATCAACCTGGATGAGTATGAGCCAACCACAACATCTAAGGATGACACCAAGGAAACTCATCAAGGAAACTCATCACCATGCCCAATCAACCTGGATGAGTATGAGCCAACCACAACATCTAAGGATGAGCCAACCACAACATCTAAGGATGACACCAAGGAAACTAATTTAAATCTAAGGATTTGAATTAGATTTAATGATGATGTTTCTTATGATTATAAATCTCATAGTAGGCATAGTTTATATCGAACTCAAACATATAGTGATAGCAGGGTAGGAACATTTAGTTATAGTAAATTTGGTGATCTCAATTACTATGAAAACTTGGTTAAATTCTTTGGGCTAAGGAATCTCATTTCCTTTTTAGCAATCCATATAGGCTCCTTTTTTTAGTTAGATAAACTCTAACTTTTTTTTATATAATAGAAAAAACTAAATAATTTTTATATTGAAAAAAAATTAAAAATAATGATTATTTCAAAATATTGTATTTCTAATATTTTTTAAATATTATTAAATTTTATAAATTATAAATGTTATATTTAGAAAGTTAAAAGTATAGTATAAACAAAAGTTGAATATTAATATTAAATGTAGTGTTTCACTCTTGCCCACTTTATAATAACCATATAAATTGTTATACACATTCCTATTACATAATGTTTATGTATCACTATATTTCTCTAAATTCATAAATAAAGATTTCTTCGAACTTAACCATTTAAATTATTATTTATTTTTTTAAAAATGCTTCTTTTATAATTAGAATGCTATTAATAAATTTTAAAAAATATGAATAATAATTTTGAAAAATAAATTAAATATTTTGAAATATAAAATTATTATTATTATTTTGAAATTTATAGAACTTAAAAAATTAATTAAACTATTATTAATATAAAAAAATTAATATAATGTGATTTCAAACTATGCAATGTTATTGGTTTTCATACTACTAACCAAAGCATAATAGGAAATGAAAGTATTATAAAATCATAACAAATTATCCCAAATTATTTATTAATTATGTGAATTAATAGCATAACATTATAGATTGTTTCTATAAATTAATTAACATTTAACTATATTTCTATATGATTCTTGATTTCATATACTAATGTAAATGGTTAAAATATGTATTAATCTATATCAACATTGTACTACTCAAGTGCTACACTTTAATAATAAAAAAATACATATTAAACCATGACATAAATTGTGCCTAATGGGACATCTACATCTACCAAAATGGAGCCATTAACTTACTACAATATGAATAATTTTGAACTATAAAATACAAATGTGGTTACTAAGCATTGTACACTAAAAAAATATGAATTAAAAAACTTTCCTACCTTACTTTGGTACTAACATCATTATATATTATTATCTTTGTGATGTCTTCTTAATTACAATCTCATTGATTCCCTATTGTTATCTTTGTGATGCTTTCTTAATTACAAAGGACTCCTTACTCAAGTTACATCATTGATCACTTTGTAGTGCCTTTTTAATTATAGGGCTTTTACTACCGTTGTGATGCAGGAGCATCGCCAGCAAGCCCACGTGGAGGGACAACTCAATGCCATAACATGCCTTTTTAATTATTTTGGAATCTAAAAGCTGGTGTTTTCTTGTAGATTTGTTTTGAACGGATGATTGAAGAAGAGCGAAACGCTCAGAAACTAAATGATCACGAGAGATCTAGGAGTTTCACTCTCAGAATTTAATGTAACGGAGCTTGAGTAGTTGTTAGTTGTTACTTCGATATGAGAGGTAGTCGGAGGGAACCCTACACGAACCTTCTAGTAGAAGTAGGAATTTTGTATGCCCAAATGAGGGGATTGAACATAGAGGATAGTTGAAACTGTTAGGAGAAGAGAAAGCATTGAGACTCTGTAGTAGTCCAGCTTTTGTAAACGCTTGTACAGACATTCATCTTAATATAAAGAAAGCAGTTTTTTTCCACATAAGAACTTTCTGTGTGGTTATGTGTATATGATGAATATTATATGTGTGTATTTATGTATGTTGTAGATGCATGATAGGTTTCATCTGCAATAGAAATATGGATTCCCCTAACTTTGTTGAATTCCGTAGTCGGGCTCGCAGGAGAAAGATCAAAGGCCACAACCTTTAACACTTAGAAATTTTCTCAAATTCAGTAGAAAGTGCAAGCTCAAGAGGAGGAGCGACAGTGGCCGTTGGATCAAGCACTATGCAGAATCTGGACCATCAGATCAAAGTCTAGACAATGAGGAATGAGCACAGAGGAGAACAGGTCTCAGTCATTAGATCTGAGTGTGTGGATCAACAAGTGTTGGATCCGGAGGTAAGTGCACGAGGCTTAAACCCTTTTAAGTGCACAGGAGAAGCGGACTTACAAAGTCCTGAAGTATCAAAGGAAGTAGGACCATCCATCGTCTAGGGAGATAGGTGGAAGCAGATCCGAGAGTTCGAAGATTCAAACTTCGGAAGATTTGCAAGGAGAACAATTCAAACTTCGCGAAGTGCAAAGTGCAGAGTGATTCTGAACCGTTAGATCCAAAAGATCACGTGGTAGAGATCCACACACTTCGAGGAAAGGAGGAAGAACGCAAGTGAGCGTGTTGACTTTTCGAAGTCCAAAGTCACGAAGGAATCCTAGTCGTTGATTGGAGGATAGATACATGGCATCAGATAAGAAGATTCACAGAATCACGAATCGGAAGAACTGCGTCAAGCAGTTAGCAAATATCACGAAGTGTGAAGAAGATCTCAGTGGTTGGTTATGGATCATTGAGAACCGTTGATCTGATCCAAGGATTTTGTGTATTCAGACTTCGGGAAAATTGTGAAGAGTAGAGTGAAGATAACGTGAAGTGTGAAGAGATTGCCATTGTTGGTTGTCGGAGGGGGTATGAACCATAGATATGGTTCTGAGTAACTCCGTAATTTCAGAGTTCCCGTAGAAAGAACCAGTTACACGCTAGGTATCCGAAACCCGAAGTCGCGAAGCGCTAGGAGGCTTAGCCCCAAACCATAGTCCAAGGTCACGTGAAGGAGGGGGGACGAGCGGAAAGGACCTAGCGCCCAAAAACTTGGAGTTTGTAAAAGTGCTAAGGAAGGGGCATGCGGGTTCCATAAGACATGCAGATAAAGAGAAAAAGGGACCTATGTAAAGTATTCCAAGACTATTGAAGGTCTGAAAGAGTTAATCCAGCTCAAGAGATTAAGATCAGAAGAAGAGACCACCAGAAGAAGAAGATTTTTGCTTGTAGACAGCAGGAAAAAGAGGAAAGGAGATAAAGGAGATAGTTTGATACCATCAATAGGTATCATAATTGATTTTGTCTATAGATTTCAGGTGAAGGAGATAGAGAAGACAATCTGACTACATCAAGTAGTATCAAGAGTTGAATTGTGTCTGTAGATTGTAGGCAAAGGTGAGAAGGTGAATAGAGATAACCTGATGACATCAAATGGTATTGGAAGTTGAAGTTCGCTTGTAGAAAACAGGTGAAGGAGGATACATAGTATTGATGCTCTGTGAATACTGTTGCAAGGTGTGCAACAAATGGTAGATAGCTAGGAGGGCTGAAGACAAAAAAGATGGCTATTGAAGTCCATAAGTGTGGTAGAAGAGGAGATCGCCAGAAGAAAAGAAAAGCAGGAATTGACAAGGAGCTCATTGAGATAAGAGAAAGAATGGAACAATTGACATTGAAGATGCAACAAGAAGCAAAGGTACACTGGACATATGAATGGCCTTTGAGGAAGAAAGTAAAATGGCATGTTTAGAAGTTGTTATCCAAAAGGAAGCAACAAGTAATAAGGAGGTGGTTGAGGCATGTTGAAAACCATAGTGACATAGAAGAGAAAGTGATTCAGATGTGTTAACCAGAGATTGGGAGGAACCTCAGTAATGAGGAGGAGGTGAGATTAGTTAAATGTCTCATAAACTGCCAGGAGGGAAAAGATGAATCTTCAAATTTCCAGATGGGCAATGAGATGAGATCAATTGAGGATCTCATAGATTGTCTAGAGGGAAATAGTGAATTTTCATATTTCTAGGGGGGCAATGAGATGAGATCAGTTGATCTCATAGACTGCCAAGAGGGAAGAAGAGAAATCCCAGATTGCCAGGTGGAAAGGGGAGAAGAGAGGAGACTACCTGAAAGTCTCATGAACTCAAGTGAGAGTTCATATCAGGAAGGAGAGTTGATGGAGCAGGCTCAGAGATGCATTCTGATCATTGGGGGAATTAAGATATTCCTGCCAATTAGTCCAGCAGAGGCTAATGCAAGTTGTTCACATGAGGAGGTGATGGAACGAGAACCCAAGAAAGAGGCCATGGGGGGAAATTATTTTAAATATAATTGTGTCTGTGATGCAGGTACAACAGAGTAAACAAAGCTAGCAAGGATTGTCAAAGAGGAGGAGAAGGAGAAGACATTGATGTCTTCCCTAGTAGAAAAAGAGGATAATTCAAATGAATTTCTCACTCAATGGGAGAAAGAGTTGAAGATGTTGGAGGATTGGTTGAACAATCCAGAACCAGGAAAGGAATGCCAGGGATGCAATCATGCAAAGGGAGACAATAATGAAGATTACAAGAGAAGATCATTCACTTGAATTGCTCAAGCATTTCAGCCCGGGAGATGAACAAGAGATGACTGCAGCACTGGAGCCTGCAGCAAAAGAGGAAGTAGACATCATACATTATGTTGAGTTGTATGAGAGATTGGAAGCCTAGGAGAGAAGAATGAATATGTAGAGTAGGCATATCTGGCAGGATAATTTGGAAACAGGTGGATGAGCATACCAACCTGGGGAGCAACTAGAGGAAGTTGGAGTTGAACCAGCACATGAGGAGATGAAAGAAGTCAATCTGTCAGAGGAGGAATCTGAGCAACAACTCAGTGGTGAGATTGCAGAACTGGAGTCTGCAACAGAGTGGCCAACTAGTGCCACAGGAGATGAAGATAATATGGAGGTTCAGATTGATCGGGTTGGTAAAAAGGATAAAGAGGACACACTTCAATGTGCCCAAGGGATGGAGATAGAAGAGTATTCAGAGGAATGGCTCAAAATTTTCAACCAAGAAGCTGAGCAACAGATAATTGTAGAGTGTGAAGCTACAGCAGAGGAGGAAGCAACATATATCAGGGACCTTGTTGATCTGTGTGAAGAACTGGAGGCCCTGGAGAGAAGGGTAAAGATGCAAATGCATCTCATCCAACAAGTTAAGTTGGAAATTAATGGAGAAAAGATGCAACGGAGCATACTACAGGAGAAAATACAACCAGTGGACCAGATGGACAAAGAAATAGAGAAGATAAAGAGATTGATGTTGGAAGTAGCACAAGAAGCAGTCATCAGGGAAGGATGGAACAAAAGAGGACCTGCAGGAGCAACAAGGCATAAGAAGCAGCAAGGAAGAGGAGCAAGTGGACAACTCCAAATTCAGTTATGGGATCCTGGAGGATCTCAACAACATAATAGAGGGAACCACGAGCAGGAGCTCATTATTTTCCTAGCCATGGAGTATGATGCAGAAGCATCGTCAGCAAGCCCGTGTGGAGGGACAACTTAGTTCCATAGCACGCCTTTTTAATTATTTGGAATCTAAAAGATGGTGTTTTCTTGTAGATCTGTTTTGAATGAATGATTGAATAAGAGAGAAACGCTCGAAAAATGAATGATTGTGAGAGATCTGGGAGTTTCACTCTCAGACTTTAATGTAACGGAGGTTGAGTAGTTGTTAGTTGTTACTTCGATAAGAGAGGTAGTCGGAGGGAACCCTAAAGGAACCTTCTGGTAGAAATAGGAATTTTGTATGCCCAAATGAGGGGGTTGAACATAGAGGATAGTTGAAACTATTAGGAGAATATAAAGCACTGAGACTCTGTAGTAGTCCATCTTTTGTAAACGCTTGTACATACATTCATCTTAATATAAAGAAAGCATTTTTTTCCTGCATAAGAACTTTCTATGTGGTTATGTGTATCTGATGAATGTTATCTATGTGTTTATGTATGTTATAGATGCATGATAGGTTTCATATGTAGTAGGAAGATAGATTCCCCTATCTTTGTTGAGTTGAAATATCATTCTGGATTCTTTAGGATGTGCAAGGAGTGCACAACAAAACATTGGAAGTTTTTTAGCCAACACAAAGAGGGCGCTTCTGAATTCTATTTTGAGTTCAGAAGAGAATGTGCTAGGAGGGCACACCAGAAGAATTCACAGACTCAAGGAGCCTTAGGGTTACTAAATACTCTAGAGGGAAGACTTTGTAGAGAAGGCATAGAGGAGATAACAAAATTGTTGAAGATTTAGTAGAGCTCTTCCAGGAGGGCATTGAGCAGGTGCAAGGAATGCACAAAAGAACTACGTTTTGAGTTCAGGGAGAAGAGAAGTATCAAGAAGAAGAGACTTACAGAGTTACTGAACACTCTGTATAAAATGCTCAGCAAGGTGTGTTTTGAGAGAGATGTTACCAGGAGGGTACGAGAACCCTTTGAAGGGAGCAGAACGGTCGAGACCATCAGGAAACTGAGTAAATTGAAAAGATCAGAAGGAATAGTGTTTTTACGAGAATAGACGAGACCAAAGGAAACAAGCTCGAAAGAGGAGAAAATTTTGAGCGATTTCAAACCTCAAGAGAGAGAGTGAAAGTGTGCACAGAGACTCTGGAAGGTGTGTAGAGGCCAAGGGATATTTATCGGTTCAAGTTGCGAAGACAGCACAAGGAGTGCGCAAAAACAAATGTTCTAAGTGCCAAAGCTCAAGGAGAGACAACATTTTCAAGAGTGCAAGTGAGACCCAGAGTAGTCAAGCTCGTAGGAGAAAGATCAAAGGGCACAACCTTTGACACTTAGAAATTTTCCCAAATTTGGGAGAAAGTGAAAGCTTAGGAGGAGGAGCGATAGTGGTCGTTGGATCGAGCACTGTGAAGAATCTGGACTGTTAGATCAAATTCTAGACAACGAGGAATGAGCACATAGGAGAATAGCTATCAGTCGTTAGAACTGAGCGCGTGGATCAACAAGTATTGGATCCAGAAGTAAGTGCATGAGGATTAAACCCTTTTAAGTGCACAGGAGAAGCGAACTTAGAAAGTCCCAAAGTCCCGAAGGTAGTGGGACCGTCCATCATCCAAGGAGATAGGTGGAAGCAGATCTGAGAGTTCAAATATTCAAACTTTGGAAGACTTCCATGGAGAACAGTTCAAACTTCGCGAAGTACAAAGTGCAGAGTGATTCTGGACCGTCAAATCCAGAATATCGCATGGTAGAGATCCACACACTCGGAGGAAAGGAGGAAGAATGCATGTGAGCATGTTGACTTTTCGAAGTCTGAAGTCACGAATGAATCCTAGTCGTTGATTGACGGATAGATATGTGGCAGCAGTTAAGAAGATTCACAAAATCGTGAATCGGAAGAACTGCATCAAGCACTTAGCAAATATCACGAAGCGTGGAGAAGATCTCAGTCATTGGTTGTGGATCATTGAAAACCGTTGATATGATCCGAGGATTTTTCATATTCGAACTTCAGGGAAATCGTGAAGAGTAGAGTGCAGATAACGTGAAGCGTGAAGAGATCGCCATCGTTGTTTGTCGGAGGGGGAGTGAACCGTAGATTTGGTTCTGAGTAACTCCACTGGTTCAGAGTTCGCGTAGAAAGAAACCAGTTGCACACTAGGTAGTTGAAACCCGAAGTCGCGAAGCGCTAGGAGGCTTAGCCCGAGACCATAGTCTAAGGTCACGTGAATGAGGGGGGATGAGCGGAAAGGAGCTAGCACCCAGAAACTCAGAGTTTGTAAAAGCACTAAGGAAGGGTCCCACGGATTCCATAGGACCTGTGAATAAAGAGAAAAAGGGACTTGTGTAAAGTATTCCAAGAACATTGAAGGTCTGAAAGAGATAATCTAGCTCAAGAGATTAAGATCCTTGAGTTAATCTAGTCTGCATCACATTGTTATATTTATACCTTTATTGTCTTTGTAATACCTTTTTACTAATACCATCAAAAGCAACATGAAAGTTAGCTCCCTCTCCTTGCTTCCAATATCAACAACAATCCAAAATCTTATTTCCTTGTGTTATTAAGATTGATATGAATCCAAATATTAATTCTCACACTTATTATTAACAATACTTACAAGCATGTATATGCATTGTGTGTTATGTTTTATACATTTTAAGTTACAAACTCAAAAAATTGAATTAACATAACCTATAACTAAGCATTTATAAGAATTTAAGAATCAAAACCTAAAAGGACAATGCAAATTATCTAATAATATCAAGTATATTAGATTCAAAGAGTCTAAAACTTCTATACAAAAAGTAAAAAACAAGTTTATCTTTTATCGGACTACGACTTTTAAGTTGCCTTGGTCATACTATTTTTATATGTATTCACTATCTATTTTATTATTCAAATTTTCTTAGTGTAAATATTTCCAATGCCATGAATATAATTTAATTCTAGTAGGAAATCTAATAAATATGTCATAACTTTATCATATTATTTTAATAATAACAATTGAATTACTTAATAATAAATATTGATGAAAATGTGAGAATCCTTGGAAAAAATGTATAGATTAATATAAAAATGTTTGGTTCCCATTGTGAAAGTAATATATCATCATGTATAAATGAATTTTTCCCATGGTCCACCATAGAGCAATGTTTGGTCTTCTACTTACCGTTTTCATTGAGATTCAACTCCAAGGGATTCTACCAGATTTGAACCTATGACTTATGGTCTCCCTATCAACAACATCCATTGACTAGATAAATTAACCCATTTAGATAACCATTAGGACTCCTTGATTGATCTATTTAATCACACTAAGTTATTATTTCGGAGTGTCAAGAAGTAATGATATCTTAATTAACAAGATACTTTAGCACTAAGAAAGTTGATATAACTCTCATTCTAAATTGAATTTGATCAAGATTATAGATTTATGTATTGATATTGACCAAAATTTAAGTTCTTGTTGATCACATAAACATCCAACATGTAATTGTATAAGGGGGGACAAGTAATTATCATCTTAAATACAATTGAGCTCTAATTAAAATTGTTCAAAATTGAGGTAATCCTCGATTGACTAAGTTCAAGTTTGTACATTTCTATGATATCTTTATTTCTCCACAATTCAAATTTTGCACCTTGGTTTATCAATATGTTATCATCTAATTTATAATATCATTTCAAAGTATTCCCTCCATTGTGGAGTCATTCCTTGTGTTACTTTTAAAACTTAGTTAATTTTCCTAATAATAAGTTGAATGTCACCTTCCACCTCCATAAAAATTATTCTCATTTCCATTGACATTTCTAATCCCTTAAAGTTATGAATGTTTTTAAAATTATCCATGATTACCCTAATCAAGTATTAATTTTAGAGAAGGTCGAATTAGTAAAATTAACTTTGATAGGATGATATCTTGTAACATGATCATCAAATAAGAGTGAGATAGATTGAATACCTAAATTCCATAATATTACTTAATAAATTTTACGGTACTATGTTCAATTTAGGTCATTGGTTCATCTTTTATATGATTTAGTCTCAACTGTATTCCAAGAAATCAAATCTTATTGTATTTTGGTCCATTTCTTATATGATATAGTGTCAACAATATTTATAGAGATCTTATTAGGATGTTTCTAATATGTGTTTCATGAATAAGCCAAGTATCACATAAAACTATAACTACATAAAACTATAATGGAAAGCATGTAGTGTGTCTAAAAAGAATTTTAGTGCAAAATAATTTTGCCAAACATTTATAACATTCACTAACAAAAATTCACTAATAAAACACAAGTATGCTAGTAACCAAACTTGGTAAGTGTAGTCAATTAAACAATCATTTAACATCTTGTTTACACTAAAACTTCCATCAATAGAACCCTAACTAAGCTAAGGAAAATTTTGGACCTTCAACTTTAAAACCAAACCAAAATGAAATGAGAAACATTCCAATTTCATCGAAATAGAAGCCAAGTTTTCGTTACTAATAAAACCTAGTAGATCTTTCAAGGAAGTAAAAAAAACTAGCACAAACACAATGAACATACAACTTTGAACATGAGAATGAGCCTATTATAGGTAGTTGATGAACACTAGAACCATTGCATAGCACCCTGCAATATGCAATGACATATGTTGTCAGATAGAAACCCTGCATCTGCAATGACATTTGTTGGTAGATAGAAACCTTGCATCAACATTGACATTTGTTTTTTTCTCAAGACCCAAAATATAATTTAGATTTTTAGAAGGTAAAAAGTAAATTTTAACTTTCATTCCAAAGGATACTTGAGAATGGAAGAACAATGTCCCAATCCATAAATATTGCCTTTTAAATCCCAAGAGATCCCCTTCTAATAACCTTTTGGGAAGACAAAGGGATTAACCTTTCATCTCCACCTCTATCAATTAAACCAATGAAGAACTCACTAAATAGGAAACATAGATAGGTATCCTTGCTTCCTTCTCAAATAATTATTTTATGTTGTGGAATGAACTGAGACAACTATGGAATGATGAAAATATATCAAGTCGAATGAAATTTGTTTGAGATTCACTTATGACCATGAAGGGTACATGTCATCCTCTTGTGATAAAAATTAAATCACTGTGGAAGTGGTGTTGATACAACCTACAATACCTAAATGAGTCAATGTTAATTGCAATAACTGCCATGA
>SNQJ01S0249778.1:0-12781 GCA_010110895.2 Picea sitchensis
ATCCTCCTGAACAGAGAAATTTGATAATCCCTGGGAATGAATTTTTCCTTCATCTTTGCAATCATCCTGTCCCAGCTCTTAATTTTCTGCTTGCCTTGGCAATGCCTGTCAGCTTGCAGTTCATCCCACCATAATGATGCATGTCCTTTTAATCTCGTGATAGCATGTCTGACCTTCTTATCATCTTCGATATCTTCATAATTGAAGTAAGTTTCAATAGCTCTAATCCAGTCTAGCAGCTCTTCTACATCCAGACTCCCTTCATAAGCTGGAATGTCCATCTTTTTTTTCGAACTCATCTGAGCGATAGCCTTAATTAAACGCTCATTGGCTGCATCTTCTACTGGGATTTCTTCTTCTTCATGTCCACCATCACCTTCATCCTCAGATTCACTGATATCTCCTGCATCAGCGTTTCTCCTTTTTCTTATCTCCATGTCCTCCATTCTGGCACGAAGATTCCGCATTCCTCTTTCCACGTCTGGATTCTGTACTTGCCTACCTCTTTCTCTGTACATTTCTCTTCCTCTGGACAATTCCCTTTCCTCCTCTGGATCAGGTGATTGTCTACCTCTTCTCCTTGGCGGCATGGTGAATTATCCTTGTCCTCTGCTATAGAAAGCAAAGAATCTTTTCTATGCTATGATACCACTTGACGCAACGTGCTACATAGGGCACGTCCGCTCCCACAGGACCTTCTTTCTCTTTGGCCCGAAGAGCTGAAATGCTCTTCAGATCCCTTATCGGGACTTTTCTACACCCACAGGACTCTCCTGACGATCTCCCTTTGTCCTATCGGGAAATCAGACCTCGCGTGATCGTGAGTTCTACAGCGACCGGATCAGGTCTCAGAATTCCCCGAACCTCGATGAATACTTTCCAAGATTTCCTGCTCCTATCGGAAATTTCCCCGTCGGGAAATCGGTACTTACGAGGTCATAGACAACTTGCCTCGCAAATCCCCGATTCCTGATGACTTGTCAGTCAACGCTGACCTTATCCCAATGTATTGAGACTTTGGCTCTATCGCGACTTCACTACTCGCGACTCCCAGCGCTCGGTTCTCCAACTCCCGAGTCCCGATGTGCCGAGACACTGATATTCTCCTGTCGCGCTTTCGCACCCTCGCGCCCTTGCGACTTGAGACCCCCAATATTTGGGATTTCACCCCACGAACCCCGAGTTCGCGAGATCTCTGATTTTTGCCACCTGTCTTCCACTCATTCTGTGGTCCCACACACTAACCGGTGGTTATCGTGATATCGCTTCTCACGACCTCACAACTTTTGGTGCAATTCCTTGCTGCTCCAACTCACAAACCTCCGAGTTCACGATATGCCGATGCCACTTGGTGTTGTCTCCCTACACAGGCTGACCTTCCGACACCTGTCCTCCACTACGGTCCTTAACTCTGTTGGGAAATCACGTATTGGGATATCGTGATTCTCGTTGTCATGTGCACGAGACTTTCAACTCCTCGATCCCCGACTCTGCGAGATCTCCTGCCACATGTCCCTGTTGTTTGGACGACTCTGATCCTATCGGGAAATCATGGATCACGATTCCAACATGCACGAGTCTCTTATCTCCGAAAACCCCGATTCTCTGATTCACAACTCTTCTAGATCTCTTGCCACGTGTCCCTTCTGTTTGGACGGTTCTGAGCACCCGTCGGGATATCGTGGATCACGATTCCTTGATGCAACGATTCTACACTCCTAAAATCCCCGATGGGTAAAATCTCAATTCTTGTTCTGATGCCTGACACGTGTCCTGCCAAGATCAATGACTAGGATCCTTTCTTGGGATTTTGAGACCCACAAGGTCTCGATTCTCTGCCTTAACAAAACCCCGATGACTCCAATATCCCGATGACTTATCCGGGACTCTTCCTCTACACACTAGGGCTTAACCCTGACACAACTTCTCGAGATCTAACGGCTGACGGGATTTTGTCGATCTTCTCTGCAAGATCCTGACCGTCAATTTCTCCTCCTTGAAGATTTCTTGAGAAGGCTAAGTGTTCCTCCTCAAAACTTGCCCTTTCAGCATCTGCCCTTGCAACTCTTTCTTGAACTTTCTTCGGCACGAACCTCCTGTGCTCTCTTTTTATGATATCACGAAGGTGTTATACCTCCTAAGCTTTTCCATTCTGATTCTTTCAAAGGAACTTGCACGCACTCCTTGCGCTCAACATTCAATAACTCCCCAAGTGTTGAATCCTTCTGACTCTGCGCACTCCCGCAACAGTAGTCTTATATCTCCTTTGCTTATATTTACAACTGAGACTTTACTTAGCCTGTGCACTCCTTGCATGGCTTTAGCAACCCACTTTCACTTCTGAGAGCTTTGAGAACAAGAGTTTAACTCCCTGAGCCTTCTGTCAACGCACTCCTTGCGGACGACTTCAACTGCACTCCTTGTAGGAATCCTTGCTTAAAAGGGAGAAACAATTGTAACTCATTTCACCTCCTCTCAGACTTCTATCTTAACACAGGAAATCATATGCACAGCATAACAACAATGCCTAACAGGAAGAAATGTTCATAAACAGAGCATTCAACACACATACACAGAGAATAACACAACAGCCATGAATTTGAATCAACTTCTTCTATTAATCCCAGATCTATACATGGGTGGTTTCTATAGCTCTATGCTATTATCCTATCCTCTAGATGCTTCTCATTCCTGTTGCTAATGTTACAATGATACAAATGAGGGTGTCTATATCCGGTTTCCCTCCTGCGCTCTAAAACTGTCTAATCTAATAATTCAATTCTATCTACCTACAACTACCTCTATAAATGCCTCTGTCTATCTCAGATGAGAGCGTATGGCTTGAGGTACTTGAGTTTTGATCTCATTTATATTCAGTGCATCAACTTCAAGGGAAAATTTAAAAATTCAAAAACTTGCGCTGGACGTCTTCTAGCTGTCTTCTGGTTCCACGTTGATTTTTCTTGTCGTGAGGGATGCTCCTGCATCAAATTCACACCAAATGAAATGTTTAATAACAATAACCTCAACTAAGACCAAATGAAGAGATTCATAGGCTTTTGATGTCCTTCACCAGAGTTTCTCGCTCAATTAAAAAGGAGAGAACAAAAATGCATTGGTTTCAAACTCCCAATCAGTAGAAAAACTCAAAAATAATGAAAGAGGCTACAAAATCCAAACAACAAGGTGTTTTTTCTTCAGAAATAAGGATGTCAAAGTTGAATGGGAAGAAGTATTGACTCACAGAGAGGCTCAGCAAGCAAAACACAGAGATTAGACCCTGAAAAGAGCAATTATGGAAATATTTTTGGCCAAAAGAGGGTTGGCGCTCTGTTGTAAAGGGAAAGGAGCATTATATCACTCTGTGTAAGGAACTCAGGGAGTGATGGCACTTTGTCAACACAGCCACAGGGGCACCAGGTTCAAAAATCTCCTAAAAATGTCAAAAAATCCAAAAATTGCAGTCTAGTCTCGGAAATCAAGCTGAGTGTGATGGGGTAGGGAGTCAATCAGCTCATGAAATCAATCAAAAAGGGGTGAACCAGGTATGAAAACAATCAAGGGGTAAAACAAGGTCTATGAGGAGAAATCAAAACAAAAAGGTTTTGATTTGAGACTCCCCGATGGAGTCGCCAGTTTCTGTTGTAGGAAAATCTCCCTGCGGACAGGTAGATTGCCTCAAAGAGATAGACTCTTAACTCTAAGACAGAAAGTTCTTAACGTGGACACTGACTTCCTTTCAGATCTATAGAAACTAATGCATGAGGAGGAAGGAGAACAAAAGTACCTTTTTACCGATGTTTGTCCCTGCACGCTCCGAGTTGAGCTCCGATCTTTCGCTCCTCGATGAGCCCTATAGACAAACAACAATACAACCACTTCCTACTCTATTGATATTAGCTCAAAAATAGATCTATCTATCAACGATAAGTTCATGTACAATTAAACACAAAATATAAAGAAATAGGCCAAGCGTGTCATATTAACGAGAACAATGACAGAAGTAGCTTACAACCGTAGATGCGAGTGTGACAGCTTCGTCAAGTCCCCTTTGTCTAACCCTTGCTCAAAAGATCCACGACCCGGATGATAGTAGCATCACTGATCACTCTCCTCCAGTTCACTATGTGTTTCCTATGAGATCATAGGTTTCATGCTTGCAATTCTTCCCCCTTTTCACCATCATAGAGCCTACTTATATAGGTTAAGAGAGGCTTAACCTCTTGAGGTATCTTTAGGGTAGGTTGAGGAATTCCCTCCTTAGATCAGGGATCTTCTGATTGAACCAGGAATTCGAATGCAACTACTTTCAAAACTTGAAATATCCTCCCCTTATTCTCCTCAACGGGCCAACCACTGCCCAGATTAGACAATGCTCCATCAAAAGGGGCATCAGGGCATTATAGCGCTCCCTAGGAGGCTCAAGGGGAGCTCCTATGCTATAAATATGGGTAGCGCTACTTCAGAGGGGCAATTTGGTGCTATAACACTCCCTAAGACCTTATAGGGGAGCGCCAACACTCCTAAGGCTGATGTAGAGGAGCGCTCTCCTTCAAAACCCTAGTTTAAGAGCTCCTTTCAGGTGGCAAGAGATTTTTGACTTTAGCTAACCATCTTTCTTCCTTCAACTCAGGTGTATGAGGTATTCTAAGTGTCTCCTTGGTGTCATCATCATGACAGTATGTTTTTTTTGATGTTTACGACACTTGTGAACAACATGTGACAGTTGCGAGAGTTGTGAGGAACATGCGCCACTTATCAAATCGAGTAATATTAATGTGTAACAGAGTGTGAGGCTAAGTGTTAAAATTACAAAATAAATGGTAATGGTAAGCCCCATTTTTTAGAATTGTTCCTTTTTGGGAGGGTTAACTGATATGCACATACTAGCTATGCCATCTATACAGGCTTCTAGGCATTTAGCTATATGGATTTTGAGTTTTTCTAAGTGATAGATTCACCCAGTGGTAAAAGGAATTACCTATGGTACAATCAAGGCACCTACATAAAATGGTTCTGTCATCATGAAAGGACACACACTGATCTATACATATTCAATATTGAAAGACGTTGCATTTTGGAAATGCTACCTAAACATGTAAGAGACACAACATAAGTGACACTACGTAAAGGCGCTGCATAATATTCCATAGATAACATAATTGGTATACAGGTGCAACACAGTGGCGCTAGCCACAGGCGCTACGTAATATTTGGCAGGGAGCAGGTTTACACACAGGCACAACATAGGGGCTCTACCCAATATTTCAATAGAGGACCAATGTTGGCGCATATATGCATCACCGTGGTTCTACCTACAGGCGCTACCTTCTCTCCTTGTACCGTTTTACAGTGCGCTACCCAGAGTTGCTACCCAAGGAAATTGCCAACAAACACGAGGAATCTAGGAGAACTAGGCCAACAACTTTTTGGATAAGTTGATGATGGATAAAGTTATAGAAGTAGAAGCTAGCATTTTGAAGACAACTACAGGCTCCAAAGGGACACATGGAAAAACAAGAGTTGAGCAACAAAAGAGGATCAAAGAAGTTAGAATCATGATTGGATTAGTCACCAACATTTCCATGTTTTATAGCAAAGGGTTTTATTCTAGTTGTTAGAACAAATAAATGTTTAGAGATTTTCAAGGGAAACAGGCCATCTCGTACCTCCAGTTGTTGCATCCCTTTCTTTTTATAAATAGATAGATCAATTTCTTTAGTAGGTTCATATGTTTGAGCAAGGCTCCCTTTACTTGTAATATTTTGATGAAGTGACTATGATCTAGTGATGTACTGGACTTAAGACTTTTTGGCTAATAGAAATCAACTTCTCTTTCAGTCTATTTGCTTCTGATGCTAAATGTTCATGCTTTGAATGATTCACATGAATTATTGTGGTGTTGTTATGGTGGATGTTTGATCATTATATTATCATATGTTTATTTATCTTCTTTAGTTTCTGATGTCAAGAAGATCTTGTGATTAGAAACTTTCTTCCTTAGAATTTTGTAGACCTGATGTTTGCAGTAGTCCCTATACTCCTCTCACTCAATTCTTCCCTCTGTTCATAATTACTCCCAAAATACTGATAGAAGTTATCCAAGACCTTAATTGCTGGTGCATGCTAGCCATGTTGTCTGAGTTAGAACATTATCATTTGAGTCATTTTCCATTTGACCCTTTAAAACACTCTTTCATTCACATATAAATTGATGGGTACTAGGCTTGCCTTCCATGCAATCGGAAGGTGACTCCTAGTGGTAACATTATTGGTGCCATTTCCGGGGATGATTTGAAGACTTTTCCCTAGGATTAAAATGACACAATATTCTAGTTCTAAAGGTGCATTAGAACTCAGTATTTCAAAGATTGAAAACTGCACTTGGCGAATCCATTGTTTCATCTCTGGCACCTAAAGGAAGACATGCAAGATCGAATCCACAACTACCTTTGGTACCACCTGAGGTTGACCCAGAGAAGATAATCAAGAAGGGAAAAGATTCCCAATTTTTTTTTTTGTGCCGCTACTACAAGTGCTTCTGGTCAGTTGCCAGATTCTACTCTTGATACTCCAGTTGTTTTATCAAGTAAGCTTCCTTTATCTTCTGTTGAAGTATCTAAAAATCTTGATTTTGAAGAGTTTCCTGTTGAATACTCTTCCTTTGAGACTGAATTGAAAGAGGAAAAAATTGATATATTTTCTTCCCCTGATATTGAGAAGTGTTTCAGTCTTGATAGTTTTGAAGATTTCCCTACTTTAGGTTTTTCTACACCTCTTTCTGTTAAAACTTTTGCTGCCAAAGAAGTAGGAACTTTATCTCCCTCTCAGACCTTATCATCCTCTTCAAAAATTCATCCTCCTATTGTGAAAATTGAAACCCCCCCTTCATTTGTTCCTTCCTCTCATACTCTACATACATTCAAGTCTACTTCTCCTTCTTGTTGACCAAGAATCCAAAATCAAATGGCACTTGTTAACCCCCCTGCTAATAGGATGGATGCCATAGTGGCTGCAAGATATGCTCCTCTACTTTTACCTCGGCCACTGAATGCTCTTCCTCTTGGAGATGATTTGAAATACATGCCTAAGTTTATGGGAGAGGAAGATGTAACAGCTAAGGAACATCTTGTTGCTTTCTACAGCTATGCAGATAACCAAAATATTGAAAATGAATATGTTTGGATGAGGGTTTTCATCCAAAGCCTGTTTGGTGAGGCTAGGAAGTGGTTTAGGGGTCTGGCCCCTGGATCCATTACTAGTATTGAGGCATTGGATGAAGCCTCCCTGAGGCATTGGGGTGACAAAAAGGACTTTTTGTTCTACATCACCGAATTTGGATCTTTGAAAAGGAAAGAAGGAGAGTTTGTCTCTGACTTTTCTAAAAGATTTAAAAAAATGTACAAGAAGATCCCTGATGAGATCAAATCCACTGAAACCATGGGAAAAATCACTTATGCCAGTGCTTTTGATTCCGAATTCGGCCTCCTTTTGAGAGAAAGAAGGTCACCTTCTTTGGTTCATATGCAAGATGTTGCCTTAGAGGTAGAATTCAACACAGTGGCATCAAATAAACTTAGGGGGAAATCTGATAGGGATAGGAGAGAAAAAAAAGATGAAGCTTCAACTTCTGATTCCTCTGTTGTCCATTCTCAAGTAGATGAGTTGACCAAATTAGTAAAATATCTCTCCACTGAAATTGAGAAATTAAAATCAAAAGGGAAACATACTGTTATAATCCTAATTTGCACCATACATGCTTACCTAGCATCAGGCCATCTCAGATCCCTTCTTTGCCAAAGAACTGTTGAACAACTCTTTAAAAAACCTCTTTTATAAGGGCTGACGCGCCCAACTCCATTACTGCATGCGTGTACACACTAGCTGACCTAAAACAACCCACGTGTACCTACAAAAGCACGAAAAAAGGAAAGTTGCTGATGGAACACACAACTTTGGGTGAGTTAACTGAATCTTCCGGCCATGCATGGCCGAGGGTTCATCCAAATACCTAGCTTATTCTAGCCTATAAAAGAAGAGTTAGGGGTCCCATTTGGAGGAGGAGAATACGAGTAAAGAAACTCTACCCAATTTCACATTCCCATTGTCCCAACCCTTTAGAAATCCTTGTGCAAAGACAGATACAAAGAAAAGAAGTTGGAGGAAATTTGAAGAGGAGCCCAGGATTAGGTTCGTGGAGCAGTGGACGGTCTTGACATTGTAAGTTGATTCATTAAAGTTGATAATAAAGAAACGATTTTCCCATCCCACTATATGAGTTCTTCATAATTTAGTGAATATATGTTTGAATCTCTAACCCATTAATCTGTAGAACAAATGCATGTAGAGTTTGTTGCTTGTTTTGTAAGAAGTTCAGTCTTGGGAGGATAGATGCTAGCAAGTGATCAAGCGTGAAGAAGGATCGACATCGAACATCCAGAACAAGGTATGTTTGTTTAACCATGTATTTGCTTAAAAGAAATGGGGATTAGGTCTGGGATGACGGTAGAAAGTAGGATTCTTTCGTTCTTATCTGCATGCATAATATAACCCTAAGTGATAGTCTGTAGGGGGATTTCCCACCACAACAGAATTGGTGACCATACTGGGGAAGTCTCTAGGGTTCCTGGGAATATTTTTGGGTATTTTCAAAAGACTGGTTTTATTTACTATTTTTTGAAGTTTCTGCAAAGTTTGAGCTAACAAAGATTCTAGTCTTCCATACCAGCTATCTCTGTTTCTTTGCTTGACTGTGTTTTTTGACACCCATAGAGGTACATGCGGCCTGCATAAGGTTTTCACGTGTGTACCCATGCCCTACTTTCTTACAGACCGTGTGTAAACTCTAGCTGAAGAAGTAACAATAGCGTGTATGATTCTAAAAAAGTTTTGGAGGCATTCATCCTCTTCCCTATCAGAATGAGTCATTCTCAAGGGTTTTCTAGAACTCTTTCTAGTCTTGGTTGTTTGCAGTCTATAGCTTAGGGTTCATCTCAGATTGGTTTGTTTTATGAATTTTTCCTTACATTGTTTTTCTTTTTTCTGTTAAAGAAAGTGTCTAAGCCTTCAAGAGATCCCAGTTCTCAGTATCAGTGGTCTCTTCCTCATTTGGATTGTCTGTTTTTATTTGTTTCAGAGTTTTAGAGATACATGCAGCCTGTATAAGGCTAGCACACATGTAGATGCCCTCTGACTCTACACAACTCGCGTGCACATGCTTGTTGTTGAATTGTCAGTAGTGGGCTTGTGAAGGATAGTTTTTGTTGAGGGTGAGGCAACCATCCTTTCCTTTGACAAGAGTTATACATCTCAGGTTTTTCAAATCTCTGTTCTAGCAGTCAATATCTTAGGTTTGATCTCAACCATAGCTTTCTTTTTTCATTTAAAAGTTTTCATTAAATTTTCTTTGGGGTTTTTAGACAAGTGTGAGAGTCCTTTTTTAAGTTGCTAGTGTGTGATTTCTTGAAGTGATTCTTTGCGATCTGTGATTATGCCATAAGTTTTTCTTGGTTCTTGACTTGATGATATTTTTCCTTTTTGCTTTGTGAGCATTCAAATAAAAAAAAATCTTTCATTTCTTTGTTTGGTTGAAAAGTGTTGTTTTGCATTAGTAACCAGGGAAAATCATTTGCTTTCATAAGTTCTCGACAGTTTTCTTATATCATAAGTAGCTCGTAGTCGAGTGAAATCCTTCTTTAAGTTTTCTGATTCAAAAGATCTTAGAAAATTTTAAAAAAAAATTGAAAAGTTGTTGAAAATTTGCATTAAGTGAAGGTTTTTATTTCCATCTTTCTGTTCATTTTTACTTTCCTCTTTCAAACATCACTAGTTTGAATTTCATACCCCTTGACATAAGACAAGCCATAAAATTAATGCTAAATCTAAAATTCATTATAATTTTATGTTTGTAGGGTTAACCAACTAGTTCAGGATTAGGGCCTTGGATTAGGTTGGAGAGGAAACTCTACAAGGCCATTAAAATCAAACATTGGAGTCTGAGTTAGGGAGTGTCCAAGTCCAATATCGTGAAATTTATATGGGACCCCCCTCTAACATAGGGGATAAACACGAGGTCGCATGCAGAAAGGCAGTGGAGATAACCCCTCCAAAGCTGGACCAATCGTAGTGGAGAACACATATAGAGGGCTTGTCTTGGGATTCCATCGATTGCATTTGCCACGGAGCTTCGTGGGTCTCGAATCCGTTCGAGGTCCTCAGTTGTCTTCCATACCACTTTCTCTCGATACCCTTGACAAGTTTTGGGCTCGATACCCTGCTCATTGTGGTCTACCTGACTTTCGACTGTACCCACCTGGTGACTGTTCGCGCATTGGAAATCTAGTTGCCTATCTTCTTTAGGGACATACATAGGTGACTGCGAGGGTATACCGAGGTACCTAGGAAAGACATCGGGCCACGCTTTGCAGAGTATACCTGGAGGGTGCTTCCATGTTCGAGTTTCACTTTCACTGGTAAGTTTCTCTAGTGTTGGTTGTTGTAACTATTCTTCCAATTAATTTAGTGTTTTCCTGTCTTATCTTATAGGGACTTTTTTAGTGTGTGTTGTTTTTGAACAACTAGAACGCCCTAGAGTGTCTTTAATCTTCTCACATAGTGGAGGATCATGAGCTCTGGTAGTCACGAAGGCTTCTTGGCCTGCCTCTGGTTACACTGGAGCCACCCCTGCCACCACTAAGGTGAAAACTAGACCAACAAGGGTCTTTTGAAGTGATCGGGTCACAAGAAATTGTGCCCGACCAACATCTAAAGGAATCGACTGTTTTAGAACTTGGAGCAAAAGATTTTTTTCTGGTTGAAACCTACACCACTGATCTTTCAACACCCACCATCGTATCGATTCATCCTTACGAGAGACAGTCAGTGTCACACATAGCAATGGAAACAAATGTTGTTACTCCTTCTAGGAATTCTTCAATTCCCACTACGGTTATCACCACAGGAAAGTTTCCACCTCCTAACCCACCGTCACCAGTCCGATCCACCATGGTCTCAAATGCCTCTACATCACACAGTGGTTCGATCCCATCTTTGGCAGTGGCCACAACCCCTTTCACACCAAGTGTGACAGGCCCTCCATTCTCATACGGGATGCCTAGTTCAGGTACAAGTCCTGTACTTTCCTACTCCACTTCACAGACTTCAGGTCTGGGGGTAGGGAGCTCTAACGCTCTTCTGCAAGGACACATGGGGGGAACTCTTGCTCCTTTTAACAATTTCCCTTATGGGGGAGGTCATATACCTCCTTCGTCCCCTTCACTTGGTGGCACGCATCAACAATCCACTGGGCCACCTACACACCATAGTTTATTTGGAGCGAGGAGTCAAGGAACACCTTATCATAATATGTCGGTAGGTTCGACACTGTTTTCTTTGTTCAGTTCATTTGGTAACAATTCCTTCTCGTTAGCTACTTTCCCAACTGGGGGCAACCCCCATTTCAGACAACCTATTCCTATGCAAGGTACTATTCCTACACAGGGGGCACACCCAGAAACTTCTTCCACATCAGGGCCTTGGAATTCTTGGCAGGGATCAGTTCCCTCATAAGGAATGACGATCTGGGGTAATTCTTTTCACAATCAATGGAACCCCAGACAAAGCACTATGCCTATCCCCACGGGATCGACATGGGGCAACCCTTCCCAAAGTCCTTTGAATGTAATGCATGCCCAACCATCTATGTCCTATTTTGGAAATCACATGATGATGTCTCCTCACATGAAAAATCCATACGCTGGCCATGGCCATGGTTTTTACTAGAACCCAGGCTAGCAGCTGAACTTTTCCTAGCAATCTGGTGCCATTCAAACTCCAAGCCCCTTTTTCCCAGGTTATCACCAACAACCGAAACTACCCTTCTTGGTAACCTTGCATTTTCCAGACTTGACAAGGTTGTTGAATGACCCTATCTGTCACAATCCTCTTTGGCCTTCTATGTCAACGAAGTTGCCTTCAGACAACCCAAAGTTCAAAGCCAAGCCTAACAAAGATCCAAGAGATCATGTGACTACCTTCCATCTTTGGTGCTCATAAACATGTTGAAAGACGACTCCTTATAGTTGCGATTGTTTCAATGTACTCTCATTGGGAGTGTAACAAAATGGTACATTGAGCTTGATCACTCAATATACTCTTCCTTCAGCGAACTGGTGATGGATTTCCTAAACCATTTCCAGTTACCTATGAGATACGACACTGGCACCGAATCACTGGCCAATTTCTCACAAACAAAAGCGGACCATATCTCTGATCACATCTGAGAATGGAGATGCTGAAAGAGTTTAATTAAGGTACCAGTCCCACCAGCATTTCTGCTTGAGTGGTTCCTTAAGTCTTTGGTCCAACAGTTGTCCAAAGACGTCGTGATGTCAGGATTATTTTCTGAAGAAGACACCATCATGAGAGCTCAACAACTTGAGCTAATCTACTCTCAGTCCGATTTATTATACGAAATATTTCCATATGTGCCATGCTCAATACTTGATAACACCAGACAGAGAGCTGGACCACATGCCGATGGTATTTTTGGTTCAGCACAAACAAAGCCCACTGAGCAATTGACGAAGTAGTTGCAGTAGTTGTCTATACAACACACAACGACCAGCCAAACTACTGCTTTGGTTGATCCCCCTACCAAAACTTTGGATGTACACACTGTTAATGTTTATGCTATTATTATAGTTCTTTGCATTTCATTAGATAAGAGAATAATAACAACAAGATCATTGAGAAATACACATCCACAAGAGATACATCATTT
>SNQJ01S0249779.1:0-12909 GCA_010110895.2 Picea sitchensis
TTTCTTCAAGGAATTCTTCATACTGTTATGCTTCTGAGATTGCTAGAGACCCCTTCTTTGGCAACACACATTGTAAGCTGCATTTCATAAGCTATTCACCCCTCACTTGAGTGAATAAGCTTGGAGTTCTTTCACCCACATTTTATCTTTTCTTTGTAAGGAGAGCAATCATTTGAGGGCCTCAAGAGCCTTCCATTGGAGAGGGAAGGGACCCAAGTCCTCTTTCTCCATTGTGTATCTTTGGATTTCATCAATCAGACCAGCTTATACATTGGTGATATTGGTCCATTTTTATTTGTTTTTCTTTTTATTCCTATGCTCATAGTTTCATTTAGTTTTTGTTTAGTTCTTGTTAATAGCTTTATTGTTTTCTTTCTAACCTTTTACCATACAACTGTCATGACTAACAGAGCCCAACTAGGCATGTAAGCACTCACTTTTTGCTCACACAGCGACGAGAAGAGTGCAAACAACAATCAAGTCAATCAAAGTCTACCAATCTACATGTCAAGCATAGTCAACTGATGAGCCAACACACAAGTCACTAAAGTCACGCAAGTGCCAACCCGATTCCATTCACTTGTATCATCAAGCTAGTTATTATTATTATTTGCCAAGATTGCAAAAGACAAAAGATCATGCAGGGTATTCAAGTGAGCAGGGTTTTAGGAATACAGTGTCATTTGCATCAATACAGGTTTAAAATCGGTGTATTAAAGAATGGTAATATGGCGCATACATTGAGCTGTTAGATGCCCAATTAAGATTGCGGGTACCAAGAGATTGTGCATATGATGTTTTTGATATCCAATTTCTTGTAAAGTTTAAGGGTGATAAAGAAAACCTATCGACTCTTCATATGGGCAAAAGAAGAATGTTTTGGAGATAGTCAATTGTAAAAGAGCTTCCAAAGTTCACAAGCCGAATTTATATGCCACGTAGCACATTAAAGCCACATACCTAGCCATAAGTCAACAACAAGTCAACACATACAAACTACCATGTGCCGAGGTGAAGATGTGTTGTGCAGTTGTTCTAAAGATGAAGGTGGATCGAGCATCAAATTGAAAACTACATGTTTCAAAAGAACACACAGGAGTTTTGCATTCTTCAAATGAACAACGCATTTCAAACGATAGCCCTAATAGTTGATACACTTAGAATGTCACATGCCATCAGGAGGCATAAAGACAAGGAATAGACTATTTGGTGGAGAGAAGGTGGCGTTGTGCTTGTATGTGAAACAACTCACTCCACATTGCAGAAAGTGCCCAGATCTCGTGGCTCCTGAAGTGGAGTGGAGCTATTTTGAATGATCGAGATTATTGTTGTCTCAATGCTCAATTAATTATATGCAGTGCGAATGTATGAATTTGAACACCCACATTGCCAAATTAAGTGGGGTATATAACTGTCAGGCCTAACATTACATTCTTGTTGTAATCATCCATTAAAAAGGTTTTAAGCCATGGGATTGTAGGAGGAAGAAGATATCTGATATCTATATTCATTAGGGCTAGGTAGCTAAGATCCAGATTTGTGGCAATATATGTTGGGTTTTGGTACATTTTATTTCAGAAGATCTAGGTGGCTAGCTCGGTCTTTGTTGACAGGCGAAATGACCGTCCGTCAACTGGGAGAGTGGAATTGGTCCGGGGTTGTCTAATAACCCAAGCCATTTGGGATGAACCACCCTGACGGGTTTAGCGGCTCCGTTAGCCGATCTAAGGTCCTAAGAAAACAAAAAAATAAAACTACTCTAAACTAACTAATCTAACTAAAAACAACTATTAAAACAAACTAAACTAATCTAACTAAAAAGAAATAAAACAAACTAATAAACTAATCTAACTATTGTATATATATATACAATATAATATCTAATACTATACTAACTCTAAGAAATCAAATATCTAACTACTAACGGAAATAAATCTTATTCACAAAATGCACAATATTTACATTTTACAGATTTGAATGAAAACCTGAAAAAGTCATTTATATTCTGCCCTAAGACAGAGAGAGATATTTTTTGTTGATTTTATAATTTTATGAACAAGAAATAAAACAAAAACTAACTAAACTAAACAACTAATATACTAATTCTAACTACAAATCTAACTAAACGTATATCTAACTAAACTACTAATATTATACTAACAAATTAACCAAACAAATAAATAACTAACTGACCAGGAGAAATGCTCCAGGTTTGTCCTATATGTAATGATTGTCTTAGCTGATCGGAGGGAGGAAACCCACACCGAATTATCCACTAGCTTCTCATAAATGGGAAACTGTTGTGCTCTTCAAATATGATTACAGGACAAACAAGACATAAAAATTACAACAACCTAATGATTTATAAATATTCACAGTTAGATAAACCCGTATGCAAAGATCTATACAAAATGATTCAATTAACGAAGAAGAGAAATTTGTCATTCATTAACTGAACAAAATAATTGTTGTATTTTTAAGTATTGAAAGAAATCAGATATGGATAGCACATTAATCAAATCACATCATCCTGCAATAGATTATGACAGCTAAAGTAGTCTATAATCAACTGCAAACGACATGCACAAACTTGAAACAAAAGATTGATATATTGAAAGCGAAAGCTGTAGAAAAACATCAACTCTTGTCTCAGTTTGTATTAGAAATCCATAGCCTGGTTCTCCCACAAGTGAGGATGCCCCTTATTACAAAAAATAATAAGTATTTAAAGACCTTCCACAGGGTAAAACATCCTTGTGGAAGTTATCAAACTGTTTACATAAATCTGGGAAAATATCCCAAGTCTGATTAAACTAGGAACCTAAAATAAAATATAAATCACACAAATATCTTCTAGACTGTCCAGCATGTCCAATGCAATTCGGATGTACTTGAAAAAGGTCAAAAATGGACAAATTAGGAGGATATTTGTTAATAAAAATGATAAAAATCTAATTTTATAGACTAGCTACATAATCTTGCGATTCTGTAGTTGGTCTAAATCAGACACAGAATCAACGTTAAAATCAATTCAAATCATTCAAGAATTAAATTCAAACTATTAACAAGTATCTAATTGCTATTTGAAAGACAAGCGAATCATTCAAATTGAAATTGTTAAACTAATTTGAAATCAAACAAGACTGAGATTAATCAAATGACTACAGAGATGCGTGTACTCTGTTTCGTTTGTTGCCACAAAATTGGGTAAACGGAATCATGTTGGATAACCGATAGTAATGAAATCGATTGATAACCAATTGAAATCGATACAATTAAACAAATCATAGGGAATTGTTTGTTATTGTTGCCTCATCAACAAGAAGCATAATCGAATCCAAACAAGATCATTTTCAAATTGATATAACTGTATTAACATAAGCCAACGATCCATGCCATTAGTGAATCAAATTAAAACTGGTGTGTGAATTAACTCAAATGAAATCATAACAAAATCTATGGGAATCGTCCATAGTTTATTATTGCTAATTGGGGCAGACAAATTCGATTAACATTCAACGAAATTATTAGTCGAATTCATTTCAAAACGAACTATTAACCGAATTCTTTTCGAAAATTAAAATCAAACAGAGCAGTACCAAGTTTATTTTTTATACAAATCCAACCCATAAAATCAATCGTACTAACTGACGATACATAGCAATCCAATAGTTGGAGTTTAACATCGTCGTTGTGAATCAAAAACGTTCCATGATTCGGGCGTAAATATCTTTTGCACATGCTTAAATATCATCTCCATATAAAACAGAGTCGTTCTTTCCAAATCAGAGTCGAACAGAGTTGTATTCCTGATTTGGAAGATTACATCACACAACATATTAACGAAATCGTTTCAAAAATCAAATCATCAAAACTCAATCAGGGTCGATGTGATCCGACCACAATGAAATCATACCAAATGAAAACATGATCGTGCTCTAAATTTCGCATGAAAAACTCCTGTTCAGATTAGATACAAACAAATCCAATTGAACGAAAACCATCAAACAAACGAATCAAATCCAATCGAAAACCAATTAATTGTTGAACTGGGCACGATCAAATCGTATAACAAAATCATAACGATATTCGATTTTAGCAAAACGAAAACAATGTACATGATGAACAACATAACCGTTTTCGATATGGCTATACCAGAGTCATTTCGAATAATAAGCAGAGCTACTTGAAAACCAAACTCACATCATTATATTAATCCTAGCAATTCACAAAATGAAAATGATATCGAAATTCATACCTGGATGACGAGTAGACAGCTTTATCATGACATTTTGGAATTGACGACGGTCGTAGCCGATTCGACATTCCTAAAAACGATGGAACCAGTGGTTTTTTGCTTCCTATCATTTGCTTGGAGCTTGTCCCTTTGGCTGGTCAACACTGCAACTTGGTTTTCCAATGATTGGATACTCGACTGTAATAAGGGAACGTCTATATAGTATTGTTCCAACCATACATTACATTGGTCACATGACGACTATCTGGGCTTCGAAAATGCAGGTGAGGGTTTGGTTAAATTGCTGAGGGTTTCGTTAGGTAGTTTGATCCCTAGGTAACTAGGATTGTTTCTTAGGCAAGGGGGTATATTAGAAACAAAATCGTAGGGTGGCTCGGAGCACAGACCTTGGGAGTAAGGGTACTCACTAGCTAGGAAGCGTTCTATGTCAGAGTCTGAGTCTTCACTGAGGACTATGGGCTTCTGCTCTGCACTAGGTTTAGGTTTATTCCTAGCCATCCTCGAGATAATTCGAGCATTCTTTTTACCTTTTCCATCAATAATAGGGTTTCCCTTGACCTTTTTGCTCACAGGATTTTTTATAGCCTCAACCTTCTCAGTTATAGCGTCGGGTAAGTCAATATCAGGGTCAACTGAGGGTTTAGGAGAGGGCAGTAGGACATGGAAGGGCACGGGTGGCTCGAACTTGGTTTCACTAACCATAGGCTTGTCAACTTGGATGGGCTCTACATCAACAAAACCATTCCGAGAGATAAAAGCTTGCCAACTATCACCGTGGAGATTCAAGTGATGAACAATGATGAGTCTGATTAGGCCATGCTGGAACAGGCTACTATCGGCCTTCTCCCTTTTAAACCTTTTTGACATTTTATAAAGGCTACACTAGAAGTAGAAAGGCATATTTAATGGATACCCCATCAGGGATGATTTTAAGGATGGAAATTTATTTTAAAATGTAGAAACCTTGACGAATCTTACTAATCCTTCATATGTCAACTATAAAAGTTTGGCGATATTTTTGTAAAAATATTCAAATTTCTAAGTATTTTATATAGTTTTTATAAAATTTTGGTGATTTTTAAAGTAAAATATTTTTATCCTATAGAATTTGGGCGAATCATTTTTAAAATAACGAATCTCATTTTTGGAAAAATCATGGAAAATTAGCCCATGAGTGAAATTTAGCCCCTAAAAGCATCCCTATACCCCATAAAATTCATTAACAGTCAAAGGTGATAAAGAAAAACTAGCCCATACTAACCCTCATAGGTCACGAATTGTTTAACCACCATTAAAAGATCATGACATCTTGGTTTAAGAGTGGAGATGGGCATACCTCTGTCACAGGATGTGACCTTTCGTGAGACGAACAGAAGTGGCCATGGAACCTCCTCCACTTTAGAGTTTTTGAACCATTGTTGGCCCATGGCTGCTAACCCGATGGCAGAGCTAATGAACTCTTCACTAATTTCAAGTTGAACGTCACCTACCTTGGCCCTACAACCATCGAAAGTTAGGGCAAACTGCTGTGCAACAAATAGATTAAAACCCTCAAACCGTTGTACAAAGGTGAGCCAACCGCTATCCTCTAAGTCTTTCCGGGTATTATCGAACAATAACAAGGCTTGGCTACTGTTCGTCTCAATTCGCACCACTGGTTCCATAAGGAAGAGCACACGGTGAATGAGCCAGGGTTTGAATGTAGCATACACAGGAACAAAATGCTCGAAGGCTTACCCGAGCTAACATAGGTGAAACAGGGATAGGAGCAACATTAATGACATTGTGCGAAGGTGGTGGAGCTATTCGCTGGCCATGCAGAATAGTCATTACCAATGGTACAACCGTCGGCGCTTTCAACTATACAAATCATAACGCACATGTGTTATAACTATGCCATTTCAACCAATCAATTGAAACCTTTGGTAAGTGGATAAACCATGCGTGCAAGCAATAGTTATGCCATAGTTTTAAAACCAAACATACAAATCGAAACCAATACCAATGTTTTGACTATGTGACATTCGTTGTATAGAATAATTCATACCAAGGTTTTAACCAATGTGCCAATGCATTTGATCACATGAACTAGGCGTCAAATTAAATGATATAGATCAAGGGTTTAACCATAACATCTATGTATTTTTATGAAACCAATGGTCAAGTAGATAAAGTCAAAGAACATATAAATCCAATTACCAATGCATCACAAGCTCAATTACTCATAAAACGAAATTACATAATCAATCAAAGAATGTCCAATGAGTACATATCAAAACGTTTTTCCAACTGCATAATGATAAGTAAAATGTAAACGCAATGGGCATATCGACAAGAGTGATAACAACAATTCAATAATGATTTAAATGCGACTTCGAAAGATCAAGTTTTCACGCTTACAGTCGTGAAAACCAAAACGAAGGTAAATGTGTAAATGGCGAAAAAAATAAAAGTGTCATTTATTTAAGAATTGCGATGAAAAAAATTGATGTTTGCAAAACATTGGTGTAGGAAGCTTATAAGACAATGGAAAAATGTGAATTGGCTACCAATAGTCTTCTGATTCAATATGGATTGGTTATCTTCTAGAAATCTTCTTCCAGAATCATTTCAGAGCAATGACATGACCGAACAACTTACATTGATATGGAGGTGATAATAGAGGTCGCGGTGGTTACAGTGGAGACCGAAACAAAGATGGATATGGTGGAGACAAAAAATAGCCTAAGTGTCGAATCATCCAAGAAAAAAGTTTGGTTTTGACTAGAAAGGATTTTCTTTTTTCCAACTTAGGCTTTTCACCAGCACATGAAACGTATTTACAACCAGTTAGTCATTGAAAAGTAGAGCTTTCAACAGCTAACTAGCAGATTTCAAGGCGGAAGAGCCGGTGAAACCGCAGAGAGAAAATTTTTAGGAGTTTGAGCTCGAACATAGCGATTTTTAGGTTATTTAAAGGATAAGGTGGTGTCAAATAATTAATCACCAAATTATGAAACATTTGGTTTCAAGATTTTGTGGAGATATATGAGGTAGATGCTCACATGGTCAGCTTAGACCTTGCTCACAGCTGGTGAAAGATTTCAGCCAATGAAGACATGTGTCATCACATCAAAGACACCTCAGAAGCACATGTCAAATACCTTAGAAGCACATGACAAAGACCATATGTCAAAGACCTCTTTGAAGACGGTTCGATCCATAAGTAACTAGATTTGGTTTAGATTATTGTACTCAGTTTGTACTCTATTTTTCTATAATTAGAAATTCAGATCCAGTTTTTTAGGATCTGAGACCTTTTGTAAAAGGTTATAAATGCCTATCATTTTGATAGATGAGGGGGTTTGATTTTGGATACATGAGATATACTATTTGTAACAGACTTTTCATATGATAATACAGATCACAATTTTCTCTCTCTATTGATATCAGATTTCCATCTTTTCTTCTGTACTTTATTTCAAGCTTGTTTTAACTGCTAAATGACTGTCATCTCATTAGTCAGTTCATAGGTTTGACTTAATAGTATTCTTCACTATATTATTTGACCCATCACATATATGGTTTTGGTTAATAAGTATATATTTCTTCACCCATTTTTAAATCTATTATCTGATTATTGATCCTTGAGAGCATTGGTTCATTTGATTATTCATTTTGACTATCGTGAGGCCATACTGTAGTTGAGTTATCCCATTTATCCACACACACAAAAACACAAAAACAAGTTTACTTTAAGTTACCAAGCATCTTTGACCTACAACCTCAAAGAGTTTCTTGGAGATATAACAAATTGGCGCCGTTGTCGGGGAACAGAAGACTGAAGTTGAAGATAACTTCCCTGGGAGATGACACAGATCCATCTTTGATGATAGAGAAAGTATGGACATTTTCTTGGTTGTAATTATCTATCTGGCGACTCCATGAAGGACGAATTCAGTGGCGACTCCACAATATTAAAATGTCAAAGGCGTTTGCAGCTATTTTGGCCCGGAGGTTTGCACCTCTTGACTTCTCAACAGTTTCTGGTTTCCCACATCCAGTTCCTTCTATAGATATTTGGGGAGATAATCTTCAAATATTTGTAGAAAAGAAAGAAGACAATCCTTCAGATCATCTCATCAGATTTCATCAATGCATGGTTAAGTTAAATATTCATGATGAAGATGTGCTTATGAAGATGTTTATGTATTCATTGGAAGGTGATGTTCGCGAATGGTATAGATATTTACCTTTTTCTAGTATATCTTCTTTAAAAAAAAATCATACAACATTTCATCATCGATGCGAAAGGTTTTTCTCTCGGGAATTTCTTCTTGAACATTGTTGTGAAGAATTTATGTTATATGATAAAGATGAAAGTTTTTCTACTTCATCATCTTCTCATTATTGTACATCTGAAAAGTTAATTATTCCAATTACAAACCATATAGATCAACTGCCTATTAGTCAAATAGAACTTACAACCAATGTAGGCAGCCATCAAATTTCAGATTTACAGATCAAGGGAAATCACAACAGATATGGGGACAAAGATGATGATCAGATTTTTAAGCTAGTGTGTGTCAGTTCTATATTTGCAACAAAGGTTGAGTTACCTACATTCAACACTGAGATCAGTGAGAGAAGCCAACGGCTCCAACAACACCAAAAAAATTTCAGCTTTCAGTTGGAACAACAACATAAAGAGGTATTTCTTTGTGGATTTGATGACCCTATTGCTGATTATTGGGAATCTATGAGCAGCATGTGTGTTAAAGTATTTTGTCAGATGAAAGTTGTCTTTATCATATGTTCCAACCACTTTTCTGTTGGCTACACATTCTATTATTTATTGGGTCAAGACCAAGAACATGTTCAGTAAACCAATTTCTGATATGGCTTCATTGGAAGGATGACTTCACTTGATCAATTTGCCTTTTATGGTTAGGAGTAGGAGTTAGCAGAAGAATAATCTCTTCATACGAGAAAGTAGATTTTTTTCAATTTATTGAATAAGCAGAGAAGACTACAGGCCGGTCACAGGTTTGAAGAGATCAATTATAAGGCCAGATGACCCCATGCCCAATGGAAAAGGCCAAATGACTCCATGCCCAATGGTGAAGGCTAGAGGAATTCATGCCCAATGCTAAAGGAGACTGGAACTACTAGGTTCTTGGAAACTTCGCAGGGAGGTCTCCATCCTAGTTGGAGCCAAATGTTATCGATAAAAAATGCACTGTTATTTTTGAGTGTTTTCTCCATAAGCTCATTTCTAAATTTTTAGAAGAACTGTCTATACCTCCAATTCCCAATTTTAAAAAGTGTCGGTGCTGGTGAAACTGGTATTTTGAGAATGTCCTCATTATTCGCCACTTCATTTATCGTTCTCCTAGGTATTTGGCTAGTATCATACTCATTCTCCATGTCAATTTTTCATCAAGCCTTAGAATAATTCCTTATTAATATATTTTTCTTTGATACTATGCCTCTCAACCTACAATACAAAGACACACATAAAAGTTATTTCCTAGCTTTTATGTTTTGGAATAATATATATATTTTATATTCACAAAAAAGTTCATTTGTATTTTTTATAAACTCCAAAAAATGGTGTGTGCTTGTGTATTTTAATCCTACGTCTAAGCCATAACAGTATGAGCCATATCATAATCAAGTCAGTCAAAGTCTACCAATCTACATGTCAAGCACAGTCAACTCATAAGCCAACACACAAGTCACTAAAGTCACGCAAGTGCCAACCCGATTCCATTCACTTGTATCATCAAGCTAGTTATTATTATTATTTGCCAAGATTGCAAATGCCAAAAGATCATGCAGGGTATTAAGGTGAGTAGGGTTTTAGGAATACAGTGTCATTTGCATCAGTGACGGGTGTAAAATTAGTGTCTTAAAGAGTGGTAATATGGCACATACATTGAGTTGCCAGATGCCCAATTAGGATTGCGGGTACTAAGAGATTGTGCATCTGGTGGTTTTGATATCCAGTTGCTTGTAAAGTTTAAGGGTGATAAAGAAAACCTATCGAATCTTCATATGGACAAAAGAAGAACGTTATGGAGATAGTAAATTATAAAAGAGCTTCCAAAGTTCACAAGATGAATTTATATGCCATGTAGCACATTAAATCCACATACCTAGCCATGAGTCAGCAATAAGTCAACACATACAAACTGCCATGTGCTGAGGTGAAGATGTGTTATGAAGTTGTTATAAATATGAAGGTGGCTTGAGAATCAAATTGAAAACTACATGTTTCAAAAGAACACACAGGAGTTTTGCGTTCTTCAAATGAACAACGCATTTCAAACGACAACCCTAATAGTTGATACACTTAGAATGTCACATGCCATCAAGAGGCATAAAGACAAGGAATAGACTATTTGGTGGAGAGAAGGCGGCCTTGTGCTTGCATGTGAAACAACTCACTCCACATTGCAGAAAATGCCCAGATCTTGTGGCTCCTGAATTGGAGTGGAGCTATTTTGAATGATCGGGATTATTGTTGTCTCAATGCTCAACTAATTATATGCAGTGCGAATGTATGAATTTCAACACCCACATTGCCAAATTTAGTGGGGTATATAACTATCAGGCCTAAAAATACATTTCTTGTTGTAAAAATCCATTAACAAGGTTTTAAGCCATGGGCTTGTAGGAGGAGGAAGATATCCAATATCTATATTCATTAGGGATAGGCAGCCAAGATCCAGATTTGTGGAAATATATATAGGGTTTTGGTATATTTTATTTCAGAAGATCTAGGTGGTTGGATCGGTCTTTTGATTCAATATGGATTGGTTATCTTCTGGAAATCTTCTTCCAGAATCATTTCAGGGAAATGACATGACATAAAAACTTGCATTGATATGGAGGTGATAATAGAGGCCGAGGTGGTTACGGTGGAGACCAAAACAGAGATGGATATGGTGGAGACAACAAATAGCCTAAGTGTCGAATCATCTAAGAAATAAGTTTAGTTTTGACCAGGAAGGATTTTCTTTTGGGAAACTCAGTATTTTCACCGGCACAGGAAAAGTATTTACAACCAGTTAGTCATTGAAAAGAAGAGCTTTCAATGACTAACTAGTAGATTTCAAGGCGGAAGAGCCGGTGAAACTGCAGAGAGAAAATTTTGAGGAGTTTGAGCTTGAACATAGTGATTTTTGGGTGATTTAAAGGATAAGGTGGCGTCAAAGAATTAATCAACAAATTATGAAACATTTGGTTTCAATATTTTGTGCAGATATATGAGGTAGATGCTCACATGGTCAGCTAAGACCTTGGTCACAGTTGGTGAAATATTTCAGCTACTGAAGAAATGTGTCATCACATCAGAGACACCTCAGAAGCACATGTCAAAAACCTCAGAAGAACATGATAAAGATCAGATGTCAAATACCTCTTTGAAGACAGTTCGATCCATAAGTAACTAGATTTGGTTTAGCTTATTGTACTCAGTTTAGATTTGGTTTTTCTATAATTAGAAATTCAGATCTAGTTTTTCAGGATCTGAGACTTGTTGTAAAAGGTTATAAATGCCTATCATTTTGTAGAGGAGGGGGTTCTATTTTGGATACATGAACTATACTATTTGTAACAGACTTTTCATATGATAATACATATCACAATTTTCTCTCTCTATTGATATCAGATTTCCATCCTTTCTTCTGTACTTTATTTCAAGCTTGTTTTAACTTCTAAATGACTATCATATCATTAGTCAATTCATAGGTTTGACTTAATAGTATTCTTCACTATATTATTTGACCCATCACATATGTGGTTTTGGTTAATAAGTATAGATTTCTTCACCCATTTTTAAAGCTATTATCTGATTATTGATCCTTGAGAGCATTGGTTCATTTTATTATTCATTTTGACTGTCTAGAGGCCATACTGTAGTTGAGTTTTCCCATTGATCCACACACACAAAAACACAAAAACAAGTTTAATTTAAGTTACCAAGCATCTTTGAACTACAACCTAAAAGAGTTTCTTGGAGAGATAACACTAGCAACAAAGAATTGCCTTTTTATTCCATGACTGCTATAGGAGTCCATAAATTCCTTTGAAGTGAACTCTCCTCCATTATCAGATCTCAAACATTTGATTCTTGAATCCATCTCATTTTCAACCATTTCCTTGTAGATCTTGATGTTTTCAAAAGCTTCTGACTTGTTCTTGAGAAAACAAACTGCAGTAATTCTTGTATAATCATCAACTAATAACATAAAGTATTTTTCACCTTTTAATCCCTTTGTTGTATTTGGTCCAAAATGCATGTGACCCATTCTTCTATGCCATAGCCAACTTTCATATTCCTTTCCTAGACAACACTTTTCATTTCCAATTTCACTTAACACATATATGTTGTTTGAAGTTCTTGCAGCTGTATCGACCAATTTCCCTGAACCTTCTTTTCGTATCTCACACTTTTCTGAATCGAAAGTAAGTTTATGACCTTGGTCACATGTTTGACTCACACTTAGAGGATTATGTTTCATATCTTCTACCAATAGAACATTTTGTGCATTTTCATTCTTTTTCCCAATTCAGATTGTTCCTTCTACAATGATTTTGGATGAATTATCATTTCCGAAGGAGACTGATACATTTTTTTCTTTTCGTAATGTAATAAATTTTTCTTT
>SNQJ01S0249780.1:0-12909 GCA_010110895.2 Picea sitchensis
AGTCATTTGTTATTAATGAAATGAAGTCTTATTTCCGCTGCATCTCTGCGTTTATGTGTATTTATGTATTTCATTGTGTTCCTACATAAATCCGGATCATAATGTTAAAATAATATATATTTCATTGTATTTATGTATTCATTGTATTTCATTGACTCATAGCTTAGTGCAACAAAGCTGCCATGTTGCACTAAGCTATGAGTCAATGATAATATAGTGACCTGTACTTGTTGCAAGCTCTCTATAACAAGAGGATGTTGGGGAAGGGGGCTAGGCCTTCACCTGGGGGACAAGGAACTAACATGGGATTGTGCTTAACATTCTCTCGGTCCTGTGTGGACCCTCGACCCAACCCCTGTAAGTCACCGATGTCGAAGTAGTTGACAAGTTGACCCACAATAAATTCATCCCATAATTTTCGCAAAAATATAAAGACACCTCCCTATTATTACAAGGAGGTTTATCAAATACCATGTACCACCTATCCATCTAGTTTTCACTAATTTGTGGGTGGATGCACCAGTCAATGCAAATGCATTTCTTGGTCACAGGTGGTTGTTGTCTAGATCAAGGATCAATAAAAATAAACAACAATTGTTGTTTTGATATACCCAAAAAAATGAAGGGCTGGTGTACATCATTCCACATATTGAAAAAAATGGCATAGGTGTATATCAATAACTTTTATAAAGTGATTGTTGCTAGTTGACGACCAATGTATCTTGAGGATGACCATTAATGTATTAATTAATTATTACATTAATGTCATATATAATAATAATATAATTCATTAATACATCAATATATTATATTAATGTATCAATACATATAAATTAATGATCTATTGATATATTAATGTAATGTATAAATTAAAGTATTAATTTACATTAATGTGTAATATATTGATTAATACATACATTAATACATTATTAATTTATACATTGCTAAATTATTAATACATTAATAATACATTAAATACAACAATAAATACATTACTAAAGTATTAATACACCAATAAAATAATACATTATTAAAGTAGTAATACATTGATCTTCATGTATTTACTAATAAGTTGTTAGAGTACTAATACATTAATGTATAATATAACATATTAAACTATTAATTATACATTAATAATGTATTAATACATTAAAGTATACATTGATAGATTGATTGATACATTAATAATATAATGTATTAATTAATTTATACATTAATACATTGATAAAGTATCAATACTAAAAAAATAATATATTAATAATAAATTAAATACATTAACAAATATCTTAATAAATACATGAATAAAGTATTAATACACTAATAAAGTAATTTATTGAACTTAATGTATTTAGTAAACCATTATTAAAGTATTAATACAATATATAATCATATTACTGTAATGTATAAATAAAAGTATTAATGTATAAATAAAAGTATTCAAAGTAACATATTTTATATATTAAATATGTAATGTATCAATTAATTAATACATTATTACATTATTGAGTAATACATTGTTAAAGTATTGCTAAAGTATTAATACAGTAATAAAGTAATATATTATAATAATACATTATTAAAATAGTAATATATTAATAATATATTTTTAAAGTATTAATACATTTATTGAAAATGATTATGGTTAACTATAATTGACCATAATCATAGTTTCTTATCATCATAACTATGAATGACATTGATAGATTAAAATAATTTATTTAATTAACACAATTTTAATAAATACATTATTAAAGTATGAATACACTAAGACATTAATAAAATATTAATATACAAATAAAATAATGCATTAATAAAGTATTAATACATTATTACATTAATGTAATATATAAATTAAAGTATAAATTTACAATATAATGTAACTTATTAATTAATTAATTAATAATGCAATACATAAATAATACATTATTAATATTGTATTTATTAATATTATTAATACACTAAAATATTAGTATTAATATTGATATTAAAAAATTAATATTAAAGAATTAAAACATAAAAAAAGTATTAATATTTTAATAATACATTATTAAAATATTAATACCTTAAATAATACATTATTATAGTAGTAATACATTAATACAATAATTTACAATGACCATGCTTGACTATGATTGATCATGACCATTGCTAACTTTGACAGAACTTGGTTGACTTTGGGGAGGAAAGATTTACTGTGGTTGACATGGTTAATTATGGTTGACCATGACCTTGCTTCACCATGACCATGGATAACTATGATTAACCTTGGTTGACCATGACTAGGTTAATTGTGGTTGACCTTGGATTACCTTTGATTTACTATGCTTGATCATGGTTAATTATGTTTGATCATGACCATGGTTAACTTTTGTTGACCTTCACTATGTTTGACATTGGTTGACCATGACCATGGTTGAGTGCAGTTGACCACGGTTGACAATGGTCAACCATGTTTCACAATTGTTGTCCATAGATGACCACTACTAGCCATGACCATCAGGGATAATTTTAAGGATGAAAATTTATATTAAAATGCATAAACATGAGCTAGCTAATCTTACTAGTCCTTAATATGCAAAACTTAATATGCTTGGTGATAGTTGTATAAAAATATTCAAATTTCTAAAAATTTTATATAGTTTCTATAAAATTTTGGTGATTTTTAATGTAAAATAATTTTTTACTATGGAATTTGGGCCAATCGTTTTTAGAAAAAATGAAAATTGGCATTTTTATTAATGTAATGTATTAATTAATTAATACATTAATACATTGCTAATGTATTTTTTTTTTTTTTAAGTAAAAGGCGAGTCCTGTTATATTATAGCTTCAAAAAAGAAATACATATGACATGCAGGTGCCAGCTGTCCTGCCTATGCAGGAAACCAAGACAGTTGGCCTGCCCACAGTAGCATGCAAAATCAAGCAGTTCTTTGCGCCACCCTGCCCAAAGGAAACCAGGGTGCATGTCCATTATCAACAACAGTTTAGTAAGGCCTATGTTAACGCTAACCAGGCTAACAACTGAAGAGCTATAGCTCTGGTAAACAACAAAAGAAATAGAGTTGGAAATCATGCGAAACAGAATAACCTATTCCCTAGAGTCCTCGCAGTCGTCCTTCACCTTTCCGCTGCTTGATGGAATGACATAGGGCTGAGCACAGGTTGGGGATTGTCACTGAGGTGTGGCACTGGAGTAGGCTGCGTAAAGCATGTCCAAGCGTTGGCTAATGCGGACAGCTCTGAAAATTTGATCATCCACCAGACTTCGGACCTCAAATATCAGGTTCAGGTGCTCCGGGTGAAGGAGTGGTGTCGAGGGAGGCGACTGTGGCTTGGCATCCGTTTCCCGGCTACCCTGCTTCTTCCTCTACGGCTGCGAGTCAGTGGTGCTTTCTGGCAGCTCCTCCTCTACCAGGAAAGTGGTGAGCTCTTCATTAGGAGCGTCGCTGGGACCTAAAGTGTCTCTTGAGCGGGGCGGTGTTGCTACTTCTCCAATACATGTCGGGGGGTTCCAATTATCTGGAACGATAAGCATTCGACTCTTAGAAAAGTCTGGTGGGAGCTCCATGTTCGGGATCTCTTCGACGAAAGTTCTGGGGGGCAAGCTCATTACTATGGTCGCCCGACGTCGCCTTCTCTTGGCTAGGAGCAGAGCCCATTCGAATCTCTTATGTCGTTTCCTCCTGGAGTCAGCCGCATACCAGCCGGCTCCCCTGCGAGGTCTACCCCTCGCTCGCGGCATAGTGAGAGTGAGGACTAAGGCCAGGGTGTTGCCTGCACTGCTGTTATTTATCTGCTTGGCAAGCTTCGAATGCACTCTAAGAGTTCTGGTGAGGTGGAGAATGGCATAAATTATGGTTGCAGCCATTAAAGCCGAGAGCTTAATGCTCTGGCTGGTCGGCCTATGCTCGCTCGTGAGAGGGCCCATCGATAAACGGAGGCCGATGGAGGTGAGAGCCACCATAAATGGCCTCTCCCTGCACACCTCCACGTGCCCTTTCCTTTCCGCATGGAACCCCATCCGAGGGTGGGAATTCCTTGCTGGCTAGGAGTTGGCAATGTTTGGATAGATCTGAGGCTTCAGTGCTTCTAGCATCCCAGATTATTTGTTCAGTTTCCCTTTGTACTCCTTCATTTGCCAAGTAATCAGCCACTCCATTTGCCTCCCTCTTAACATGGGAAGGGATGATGTTGATGGTGTTCCTGAGTATGCCTTTGAAGTCCTCGAGAAATCCTGCTAGACGCCAACTGAGAGAGATTTTTTGTGGATTTCCCCCATGCAGGATCTTGGTGATTAGCTAGATGACGATTTGTGAGTCCCCCTCCAAAATGATTTTGTGGCTGGGCAGGGTTACTGCATGTTGAAGGCCCTGTAGTAGGCTAGTTAATTCTGCTACATTGTTTGTGGTCTCTCCCAAATACCCTGCTGTCAAAGTTAAAATTTCCCCTTTGGAGCTCCTGATCACAACTCCATAGCCTGTGGGTCTGGGATTGCCTTTTGAAGCTCCATCNGGGGGTCCAGGTGGTTGGGCTGGGGAATCGATTCTTGGTAGATCTAATTGCCACTGAGTCATTTAATTTGAGTTGCCAACTTTGGAGGGTGAATGATTCCTCCCGATTACATTCCTTGTCCCTAGGTTGCCAATACTTGCTTCTGATTATTTCTTTGATGAGTGTGGCAGCTCTGTCCCAAGTTGACTCTGCAGAGGAGTCCTTGGAATGGAAGATGTGTTTGTTTCGCTCCTTCCATATCTGCCATAAAATATATCCTCGGAGGAGTTGCCAGATGTAGTTCAGAATGGGGTTGTTATAAGTGATTGAGTCCCAATTTTCGATAGTGTCTCTGATGCTGCCTCTGTTTTGATTGGATCTGCGCATGATTTGCGCCCCCTGGTCCCATACATATTGAATGTAACAACAGTCGTTGAAAAGATGCTCCTTGGTTTCTTCTTGGCATTGACATAAGACACAAATTGAGGGCCCAATGAATCCCCTTTTCCTGAGATTATCCCATGTTAGAATTCTATTATGGATGATTAACCAGAGGAAGGTAGAGACCTTAGGCCAAAGTGCCTTATTCCAAATCTTGCTCCAGATGGTGTCCATTTCCTGATTGTGGTAATTGCCTTGTATGTGGTAGGCTTCTTTTACCGAAAAATTTCCAGAAGCGGAGTGCCCCCATCTGAGGATATCTGGCCCCTTCTTCATGGGGATTTTCCTACGTCCTGCTTCATAATGCCAGGCGGACAAGTTTAAGTCGGGTGGGGTTCCTAGATCCTGACTGGAGGTCTTCCATTTCCACCAAGTCTGTCTCGCGTCTAGAGGTTTCCAAAGATCCTTTACCTTCAGTGAAGGGGCTTGATTAAGAGCTTGTTGAAGGGGTGTGAGATCTGCTAGGTCCTTTAGAGGTTTAAGTTGTTTCCACGAGTCTTGCCAGAACCCTGCACTATCTCCATTGCGTATTTCCCAGAAAGCGTGTTTCTGTATTATGTCTTTATTTTTCCAAGCTGTGTTCCAAATGTTCGAACCCTATATTCGAACGTTGTGTCTGATCAGTTGATCTGACTATATGGAGGGAGTGTATTTGTTCTTCCAGATTTGTGCCCATAATGCATCTGGTGTTTTCATCCATCTCCACCATATCTTGGCCCCCATTATCTGGTTGAGCTTTCCCGAGTCTTGGAGCCCTAGGCCTCCCCTTCTTTTTGGTGTGCAGACCTTATCCCAGCTCACCAGTGCCCATTTCTTATTGGGCTGCAGACCTTGCCAGAGGAAATTCCTCTGGATGTTTCTGATCGCTCTAATGATATGCTTGGGAGTGGCTAAGGCAGTGAAGAGATAGGTGGGTAGGGTTTGAAGAACTGATTTTAGCAAGACTAATCTGGTTGCAATGTTTAAAGGTCTAAAGGTCCAGTTGGCCAGTCTATTAGAGATAGAGAGGAGGAGGTTGTCCCATGAAATGGATTTGGCTGGCGCTCCGGTGAGAGGAATGCCTAGGTAGTTGGATGGAAGGGAGCTCCTGGGGATGCCCAAGATTTTGGAAATGTGTAGCTGGACTACAACGGGTGTGTTAAAAAAGAAAAGCTTGGATTTATCTAGGTTCAAAGTCATGCTCGAGGCTTCAGTGAAGTCAGAAAGGATGGAGTTGAGCTTAAGGGCTTCACGTGCAGTAGGGGAGTTCATAAGCAGGGTGTCATCGACGAATTGGCTATGTGAGGGGGCTGGCCTAAGGTTATGCAAGGGTAGGCCTTTGAGGGTGACTTCCAACACCGCTGATTTAATGTAGCGACCCAGGCCTTCCGCCATTAGAACAAAAAGGAAGGGTGATAATGGATCCCCTTGCCTTATGCCTCTGGAGGCCGAGAAAGGACGCGAGGGGACTCCATTGACTAGGATTGAGAAGAAAGCCGAAGAGGTGAGGTTCAAAATCCAGTTTACCCAATCTTGATCAAAGCCAAAGGAATTTAGGATAGCTCTAAGGTACTGCCAGCTGGCTTTATCGAAAGCTTTTGAGAGATCAAGTTTGATTAACATACCTGGGGTTTTCATTGATTTGAGAGAGCTGATCACCTCATGTGTTAGTATGACGTTGTCCATAACTTGTCTTCCTTCAACATATCTAGCTTGTTCTTTGGAAATGACAAATGGCATAATTGGCTTGAGTCGATTTGCGATCACCTTGGTTATCATCTTGTAGATGACATTACATAAGGCGATGGGTCGGAACTATTTGGGGTTCGTGACTCTTTCTTCCTTTGGGATGAGAGTGAGGAAGGTTGCGTTGAAGGCCTGGAGAACTTGACCCGATGTTCGTGATTCCTCGACGACCTCCCAGACGTCCTTACTTATAATGTCCCAGCAGTGATGGAAGAAGTCTGTAGTGAATCCATCAGGGCCTGGGGCTTTTCCCGGGGGCATATCTTTTACAACCTGGTCCACCTCTTCCTGGGTGATTAGACTTTTAAGAGCAGCATTTTGTTCAGGGGTGATTAGCGAGGGAATATGACTGGTAACTCGGGTGATGGCTTCATTTTTGTCTTCCTTTCTTTCCGTGAGGAGGTTCTGGTAGTATCTATTGAGCTCCTCTTCAATGTGTGCGTGATCTCTGATCAGTTTGCCCTGCTCATCTTACAGATGTGTTATTCTGTTGACATGTCTCCGGTGTATCATTGTTCTATGGAAGAATTTTGTATTCTTTTCCCCTTCTTTGAGCCACTGCACCCTGGATTTCTGCCTCCATAGTATTTCTTCTTACTTTCTTCTTTGCTCTAGTTGCATTTGTAGATTCTCTTCTTCCTTCATGAGCTCAGCAGTTCAAGCTCCCGATATAAAGATTCTTTATATCTCGGCTAGTATATACTCCGCGTCCTTGATGCCTTGGAAAATATCGCCAAAAGTATTTTTGTTCCATTGTTTGAGACTTTGCTTGAAGTTTTTGAGCCTTTGTTGAAATCTATACATCTTGGTGCCCTGATCTGTCTCAGACTGATTCCACCAAGTTTGTGCCAGCTGTTGGAAATCTGGGTGTGTGAGCCAGAATTTCTCAAATCGAAATGGTTTAAATTTAGGTGTTGTCTCTATTGCTATCTGAAGGGCGATTGGCCAGTGATCAGAGCCCGCTTTGGGGAGGATCAAGCTTTCTATACAGAGGTCGCTTTCAATCAAATCCTATGTTACGAGAAAGCGATCGAGTCGGCATGCTACATGTTGGCTCCCTGATCTGCGATTGGACCATGTGAAAGTGCCATTGTTGTTCTCTATGTATACTAACTTTAACTGTTCAGGGAGGGTTTTGAACTTATCACTGTCTTGCTCCAGTTGTTTGCTCCCGCCTGTTTTTTCCTCCAGTGACATGATCATATTGAAGTTTCCTCCTAGGATCCAGTTAGGTGTGTTTGCCAATGCTTTAACTTGGGTCAGCTTTTCCATAAATTTGATTTTTTACTGTTGTCCTTGTGGGCCGTAGACATTGGTGATGGTCCCCTCCTGATTCGAGCCTATAACTTCAAAGTGGGCTGACAAGGTACCTTCAGTGGAGAAGGGTCCACTAAGGATAGTGTGGTTAGGGTTCCACAGTATTGCTAGACCCCCAGAGGCGCCCGCAGAGTCCATGTGGACGTAGTTACAACCTTTCCATATACGTTGGAAGATGGTTTTAGCTTCCATTCCTACACATTTTGTTTCCTGTAACATTAGAATGTCTGGGCTTTCCTCCTTGACGCAATCCATGAGGATTCTTTGCTTGGATCTGTCGTTGAGTCCTCTAATGTTCCAAGTGATAATCTTAATCATTATGAGGAGGGGTGTGGGTGGAGGTATCCCTCTGAGAGCTTCTGTATTTGACCTGAGTTGATCATTAGATTTCCAGCTTCTTTGATTAGCTGATGTACTGGTTTCCTTCCCCTTCTTTTGTTCTCGCGCGGTGTTTTCTTGGAGTCGGAGCTTGATTCTGTGGCGATGCCGAGGCGAGCTGTGGATCCCGCTATTGAATCGAGGAAGACCTTATGCACCTTTCTAAGTTGTTCTTCTGGAAGGCCTTGTAGGTCTTTCTGATTGACGGCTTCCTCTAGTTTCTCAAGGTCGATGCCTGCCAGATCTTAGGCGTCCATTTGCATTAGAGTATCTCCATCTGCATCCCCTTTTTCCTCTGCATTGATCTCTTTATTTGGGTCAGAAGGGGAGGGTGTGGGGTTCTTTCCTTTGCCTTTGTGTAATCCGTCATGTGGATCTTGGATTTCCTCGTCCTCATGTAGTTGGCTCAATATATCATAGGCATTCCTGGTCTGGATCCTAGGTCTGGGGTCGGCTGTTTTCTTTCGAGGGGGATTTTTCTTCCTCGTCTGGATCATTGTGAAACCGTCTTTCTGCAGATTCTGATTGGCCTTGGGAGCTTGCTGATTGAGAGGGAATTCCTGGAACAGGTGGCCGTGTTTGTGGCATTTTCTGCATCTGAACGAGATGTGTTCGTAATCAAGGGTTTGTGACCAGTCCTCGTCCTGATACTCCAGTATTACCACACCTGGTAACGCTTTAGCTATGTTCATGTAGACACATATTTAGGCATATGAAGTGTATTTTCATTGCTTTGTGTCTTCAGAGGCCTTCACGTATTGACCGATTGTATTTCCTATTCCCATAAGAATCTCCTCCAGCCATAACTCTTGCGGGAGGGAATAAAGACAGATCCAGACAGGTGCCATTGTAAAGTCCTCATTATCCGGGCTGAAGCGCTCTGTCCAATACTTTAGGAATAACCCTGCTGAGTTGAAGAAGTAAGGGTCGTTCTCAAAGATGTGATCTTTGTCTTTTAGGTTGTATAATATGATGGTGAAGAAGCCTTTCGAGCTGAGCTGGACCTCATAGTCTCCTTTGGGATTCCACCAGTGTTTGATCCATTTGTTCAAATCCCTTTCTGATGGCCAGAGTCCCAAAAATTTGTCGATGAGGGCATGTTCTTGCATGAACTGGGTGTGCTCCCCAACCCTGGTTGAGCTTATGAGGTACCTGGGGGCCTTTTCCATTTGCGGGATGCATTTCCCAGGCTCCCATCCACGGGGTGCTCTGGGCTGAGACGTGTTGGCTTCCGTTTCCATTTCCTTTCGAAAGCCCTGTTCCTTGGCGAGGAGTTGTTCCCAGATTTGCTGTGGCGGCTCGAATGCGGGTCGTTTTGACCTCATTCTGGATCTGTCATTAGTTGTTATGTTTTTATATGAGGGGGGTTTCCCCCCCTCTTCGGCGCACATGGCTGCGGATCAGAGCCAGTAGTGGTTCGCGCTGGAGCTGTGGGGTTTCGTAGCCGCGTTGTGTACTAGGTCAATCAAGCAGAGGCTCGCATGGGCACAAGGCTAGGGTTTTCCCGACTCAAGTACATTCTGTAATCCATCTTTTACATTGCTAATGTATTAATACAATACTACAATGATAAATTAATAATACATTATTAAATACATTATTATAGTAACACATTAATAATACATTATTAAGATGTTAATACATTGAGTGGAAATTACCACGATTGAATAAATGTTACAATGGTTTCTTATGGACATCATTATCAATGGAATTAATGCATTAACATCGTAATGTGTTAATTTATTAATGTATGAATTTAATGAATTAATGCATTAATACATTTTTAATTATTAAAACATTAATAAAGTACTAATACAATTAATAATGCATTAATAAGGTAGTAATACATTATTACATTAATTTTGTGTATAAATTAATATATTAATTTACATTAATGTATAATGTAACCTATTAAATAAATGATACATTAATAATATAATGTACATTAATTAATTTATACATTGCTAAATAATTAATACACCAATAAAATAATACATTATTATAGTAATAATGTATAAAAAGTACATTAAATGTATTGATAAAAACATGACTAAAGTATTAGTACATTAAAACATCAATACAATATTGATACACTAATGTATTAACTTATATTGTAATGTGTTGATTAATTAATACATTAACACATTATTAATTAATACATTAACGCATTATTAATTAATACATTACTAGAGTATCTATACATTAAAACATTAATAAAGTATAAATACACTAATAAAATATTATGTTAATAAAGTAGTAATACAATACTAAAGTTTTAATACATTAATGTAATGTATAAATTAAAATATTAATTAATACATTGCTTTAGTATAATACATTAATAATACATTATAAAAATAATAATACATTAATAGATTAATTGAGAATGATCATGATTGGCTATGGTTGACCATGACCATGGTTTCTTATGGTTGACCATGATAATGACCATGAGCATGGTTAACTTTAGTAGACCATGGTTGACTTTGGGAAGGAAAGATTGACTATGGTTCACATGGTTAATTATGGTTGATCATGACCTTGCTTGACCATGACCATGGATAATTATGGTTGAGCATGACCATGGTTAATTGTGGTTGATCTTGGATTGCCATGAACATGGTTAATTACGGTTTACCATGACTATGGTTAACTTCCATATACCTTCACCATGGTTAGTTTTCGTAGACCTTCATTATGGTTGACCTTGGTTGACTGTGGTTGACCATGGTTGAAAATGGTTAACCATATTTGACAGTTATCATCCACAAGTGACCATGGATTTCCATGACAACGGTTGACCAAGACTATGTATGGCATTCACATAGCGACATTCAGAATTGTTTGTCACATTATGATGATAGGATATTTGCATCACATTCCGACAATATGATTATTTTCCTCACATTGCGATGAAGGGGCTATGTTCGTTAGATTGCAACAATAGGATATTTGTGTCACATTACGATGACAAGCTATTTTCACCACATTGCGACGAGGGTAATATGTTCATCACATTGCGACAACAACATATTTTTTGTCACATATTGATGACAATGGGGATAATGCAATGATGGGGGTATGTTCATCATATTTTGTCGACCGAACATTTAAGTAAAAAGTGGCTATGTGTTGAACATAAATGCCATATGTTCATCATATGTTTTATGGATATGTGATAAACATAAATGCCGTATGTTCATCACATTGCAATGAGGAGGATATGTTTGTCACATTGCGAAAATATGGAAGTGATCGTGACATTGTGACTATATGGTTATGGCCAACCATGTTTTTCACATTGTGACAATATGGTTATAGCCAACCATGGTCAGCTATGGACAACAATTATCAAACATGTTTAACTAGTGTCAACCATTATCAACTATGGTCAACCATAGTCAACCATGATCATGGTCAACCAAGTTCAACCGTAGTTATGTTCGTCGCATTATGAAAATATGGTTATGTTCATCATATTTTATGCTCATCATTTAAGGCTAAGTTAGTCACATTACGACAATATGGTTATGTTAACCACATTGTGATGGCAGGGTTATGTTTGTCATGTTGTGTGGATCAGATATTTGCGTCCCATTATGTCTATTGGATATTTGCATCACATTGTGACGACCAGGCTATGTTCATCACATTAAGATGAAAGGGCATTGTTTGTTACATTATGACGACGGGATATTTGCACCACATTGCGATGATGAGTCTATATTCATGACATTGATAGAAAATCATGTTGAACTCTGCAGATGATGAATTATATTTTTTCTTAGGACATTGTGATGATGGGGCTATGTTCATCACAAGGTCAACCAAGGTCAACCATAGTTATGTTTGTCACAGTGAGACAATATGGTTATGTTCGTCACATTTTATGTTCATCATAAAAGGGTAAGTTTGTCACATTGCGAAAATATGGTTATGTTTACCACATTGCGATGGTGGGGCTATGTTTGTCACAATGAAAGGATAAGATATTTTCGTCACATTATGCCTATTGGATATTTGCATCACATTGCGATGACGGATATATGTTCATAAAATTGCAATGATAGGATCATTTTTGTCACGTATTTATGATGATGGGGATATTGCAGCGATGGGGCTATTTTCATCACATTGGGACGACATGACATTTAAGTAAAAAGTGACTATCTGATTAACATAAATGTTTTATATTCATCGTATGATCATTGTATGTCGTATGTCCATGTGATGAACATAAATGTCGTATGTTCATCACATTATGACAACATGACATTTATTGTGACGACATGGCTATGTTCATCACATCGTGACGAAAGGACATTGTTTGTCACATTATGACGACATGATATTTGCATCACATTGCAATGATGAGGCTATGTGATGAACATAAATGTCCTATGTGACGAAAATAAATTTCCTATGTTCTTCGTATGTCGTATGTCTATGTGATACACATAAATGTCATATGTTCATCACATTGCAATGACAAGACATTTATTTTGAGGACAAGGCTATGTTCATCACATTGCGATGACATGACATTGTTTGTGA
>SNQJ01S0249781.1:0-12909 GCA_010110895.2 Picea sitchensis
AAAAACCCTCGACGTTGAATAAGGTATTTCTAATGAAGAGATTATTTAATATGAAGATGTCAGAAGGTGGGTCTGTTGCAGATCATTTAAATGAATTTAATATGGCTACTAATCAACCAAGTTCTGTAAAACTGGACTTTGATGATGAGGTTAGGGCTCTTCTAATATTGTGCTCATTGCCAGAAAGATGGAATGGCTTGGTCATGGTTGTTGTTGACACTCAGAACTGAAATGGGTTGCAGAAAATCAATCCTGAGGCAACCTCGAACCGCTTTGGAAAATGTCACAAAATTAATTGAAGTAAACGTGAAAAAGATGGGCAGATTTATGGGTAAATGATGGTCTTGGATTTTTAGAGTTGGGGGTTAAACCAAGGAAATGGTCCATTGGGCATGGATTCAAATGAAAACCGAGAAAAAGAGACAATAGCAGAGATCAAATAACCTGCGGAAAGTGAGGCAAAGTAAGTCTATCTTTCAGCGCTTTGATAAATCGTGATGCGGTAGCGGAAAGAAAAAGGAAAGGCCGACGTAGCAAAAGATACATGCAGAATTCCAAAAATGCAGATTGGTCTTACACCGTTGATAGCTGGTGCAAAGGAAAGACAATAAACAATTACAGAAGACTCAAATCCTTTTGTTATAGTAGTGGTCGTACTAAAGTATAACGAATCACCTCGGTTAGAAGAAAACAAAATGTAATGCAGTCGTGATGGATTAAGGAAGACCTAAAGATATGGTAAAGACAATTTCAACTGGGAGTAAGGAACACATAAATGAAATCCAAATAGTTTTAACACAGTTGAAAGAGAAGAAAAACATGCTGAAAGAAATCGACCGTGATGAATCTCATGGTCGCAAGTAACAGATCTTCTTTATTACTCCATTAATGGCTTACAAAAACTCAGTCATTATAAATGAAACCCTCTTCGAAAGAGGTTTCCCCAGTCTTGCGCTCATGCGCGCGCCCCTTTTTTTCTCTTACATCAATACCTATTTAGATACCCTCACCCACAATACGTTTCCCAACTCATATTTCTGTGTTTACAAAAAATAATCTAAAAGAAATGTGAAACGCTTCATCTTCATGGGCTCTGTGGCTGCCAGATGCTTCGTCAGTTTTGTTGAACCGTTATTAATCACTCGACAGTTGGACAGGGATTTCTACGTGTAATCCATGTGTTTGGTTTTGTTTTCAATGCCAGGTGTCACTTTGACTGTTATTATTTGAACCTGTTCTAATAGAGAGAACAAAAAACTTGCTCGACTCGTTCTCTTTTAAATCCAGAGCCTGACTGACTTGTTCCAAAGGCCAATAATCAATACTTGGTTTCTACAGTGGCGGATTTTGATTGCGAATGAGAGTTTCTTGCACCACATGGTTTATTGCAAGTAATGTTGGATCGTTAGCTGCAACTCCATCGTCTATGAGATTGAAGCTCCTAGTTTTTCCTCCGGAATCTTATGTTTCGAAACAATGAGTGGGAAGATATGTCCGAGCTGCTGAGGCCCCAACGCAGACATCGGAAAAAAATGCATCGTTCAACTCATCTCTAGCGAACAGTGCTTTTGGAGTTTATTGAAATACCATCTACATTTACCAAGGACTATAGCTTTAACAGATGAAGTTATAACATTTTTTGCTTGCGGATTCATCCTCCCGTTGGTTTTGCTTGCTTGATCGTAGGTGGGAGAATACCCGGAAGACAAGTGATCAGTTTCGTTGGATTCTTCGCTTCACTTATTTTGACAGGAATATGTCCCTCAGACATGAGGAAGTTAGTGTAGAGATGGTCAAATGGAAACGGCAGCACATAGGGGCCAGAAGATAACCCTGGGCACTTCCATATTCATGGAAACTTGCTCCATGAAAGACATGAAGGGATCTGTCACGATGCATGTGCTGGGTGGAAATGAATATTTTCCATCATCACCTGTAGCGCTGCTGCTGCGAAGAAGTTGCTCCAATGCGGGGCTCAATTTTTTAAGTGCAAGCATATATTCGCCGAGGTTGGAGGTGCAGCCATGGTCCAGTGGTAGGCCATTGAGAATAGACAGAAATCGAATTTTCCAGCCTCGCTGCTCCAACTCGCCTCTGGAAACGAGAGAAATAAGAGAATCTATGTTTATTGCAGAAGCTTCGACCAAGCGTTCATGGATCTGAAAGTGATTGAAAATCCTCGCATAGCTAGCAGTTGTGCCAAATTCATGAGAGCATTCATATCACTTTGCAGAGGAAAGGGCACAATCACTGCGCACAAAGCACATTCATTTTCAATATCCATTATTATCTTTTCTCTCTCTTCTTCCTTTACTGAACTGCAAACCAAACCATGTATCTCCCAGCACTACGATACAAATATATTTACGGCAATAATGGTCACTATACGCTTCTATTACAGCCCATGCACGAGGGGACAGTGTGCTCTTGGTTTCAGTGCGGCTGGCTGGTCTGAATTTCAGTTGATTTCTAAATAATTGTGAAAATGATCTTCGAATATTTATTTATTTTCCAGTTGGTCCAAGAAAAGAAAAGATATACCGTCCCGAGAAGATCAGTAATACGACTGAAAATCAGATCCCGATTTTTGTCTAAGAAACGCAATGGTGCCAAGGTCTGGAAGGCCATCTCTATGAATAATCCAACAACCACCGCAAAAGGAATCTTTGCAGTGATCCAACCTAATCCTGTTCACCAACGTCCTGTGCAATACGCTCTTGTACCTGTCGTTTCTCAACGTCTGTAGTTGGTCGCCAATGTGGATGATAAGCGTGTTGGGAAAGTACTTGGCAGTCACCCACTCGTTGTCCTTAAATATTTGAAGTCCTAGCACATCGTTCGGCTTCAGGACTCTCCACGCAGACATGTCCGTATGAGGCAGCACTCCCAGTGCCATCTCCGGTTGAGGGCATGCCTGGTGTTGTTTATTTTCAACTCTATTTCCGAAATTCTTATGCCCAGGAATCTGTCATCACCGCAGATCCCGTGCCACATCCTTGACAATCCAACTATTATTTTTAGTTGCATGAGAACTTGTGCTTCTACCAGGTAAACTAGCAGATGAAGAAAATTGAGAACTTGAATGATTCTGGAAATCATACTCTCTTTTTTTATTAATCACATTCTCAGAGCAAGCAACTGCACTGTTACCTTCAACCATGTGTTCCAATATTGCCTTGCATTCCTCCAACGATTTTTCACTGCAGAGGTTCAAATCCGATGCATTCCTGAGATTTAACTGACTTGAAAGATTCATGACATTGAATTTGGGCCTTTGAATTGCTGAAAGATTATCCATTTCTGTAACTTTTGTGGCCCGAGCTGCATCAAATTCAGACTCACTCTACGGAATTTTTATTTTGCTAAAATCTCCTTTACCATCTTTGGTTGAAGGTTCGAAACCTGTGCTCTGGTTGGAAGTAATTGCAACTCCGACAGAGGCGACATCTTGTCTTGTAGGGCCTACAGAAGATGCTCCATAAGGTTCAACAATAAATTTATAATCGGAAGGCAAGAGATTTCTTGCATCTTCTTCAGAAAGTTATATTATTGCCATACATGGGAAGACCAAAACTCCACAAGCAACACATGTCAGTGTGCCTGAATCAAGATGCATGGAATCATCAGACAGGGAGTCACTATCCAAAGACTGACCTCTCATAGGATTTTCCTGGACGCAAGCATCTGCAAACCTATTATTACTGGAGTCAGGTCGTTTTCCCTGTTGGCAATGGTCACCTAAAAATTCCCAACTCTGATTGAGTCAGACACCAAATTATCCTTTGTCTCCAGGATATTTGTTGCACATAGGCATTCTTTTCTACCCACCATTATACTGTCATTTGTTGAAGAGTTCAGTGGCAATGCTTCCAAGCAGCTTGCTCCAAATGCATAGCCACATTTTGCATGAATTGTAGTGAAACAACATGGAGAATTACTTGCAATATGAGCAGAATCCCAGAGAACTGCGTAGCAAGTGGATTCCTTTTCAAGGAGAACACAAAGCAGGCGATTATTATCAATCATATCGTTTACAAAATGTTTCTTGACAGCTATTTCCCCTTCACCTCTCTTCTTATCTTTTAACCTGGAACTCCAAGGCTCAGTGGGTAAGATTGTAGGTATCCGCTTAACTTCTTTGCTTCTTCCTTGTTCTCTCATGCCTGAACCAGTCTGTCCATATGCAAGAACCGTAGCCTTGGACAGCGCAGTCAATTTTTGATATCTGTTACAACATCGGCTCCAACTAGGGATGGTACTTTCTCGTAAAGTGCCAAGAATAGTAGACCAGGTGCCTACATCCATTGGGCGACCTAGCGTGAAAGCTGCAATTCTGAGTTCTTCTGCCAGTGAAATAATCATCAGAAACTTTTAATGGAGTCTCCAGAGTATGTGCAACCAATATTTTGCTAGGACCGGCTGCTCAACCAGGACATAGGACTGTAACAATGTCATTCTCCCAGGGATAGATATCAACTTCGAAAATCCCTGGCAACGACGCCAAAAATGTTGACACTCAGAACTGAAATGGGTTGCGGAAAATCAATCGTGAGGAAACCTCGAACCACTTTGGATTAGAAGTTGCCCTCTTCCAACCCGAGAGGGATCTCTTGGAAAATGTCACAAAATTAATTGAAGTAAACGTGAAAAAGATGGGCAGATTTATGGGTAAATGATGGTCTTGGATTTTTGGAGTTGGGTGTTAAACCAAGTAAATGGTCCATTGGGCATGGAGTCAAATGAAAACCGAGAAAAAGAGACAATAGCAGAGATCAAATAACCTACCGAAAGTGAGGCAAAGTAAGTCTATCTTTCAGCGCTTTGATAAATCGTGATGCGGTAGCGGAAAGAAAAAGGAAAGGCCAACGTAGCAAAGGATACATGCAGAATTCCGAAAATGAAGATTGGTCTTACACCGCGGATAGCTGGTGCAGAGGAAAGACAATAAACAATTACGAAAGACTTAAATCCTTTCGTTATATTAGTGGTCGTACTAAATTATAACGAAGCACCTCGGTTAGAAGAAAACAAAATGTAATGCAGTCGTGATGGATTAAGGAAGACCTAAAGATATGATAAAGACAATTTCAACTGCGAGTAAGGAACACATAAATGAAATCCAAATAGTTTTAACACAGTTGAAAGAGAAGAAAAACATGTTGAAAGAAATCAACCGTGATGAATCTCACGGTCGCAAGTAATAGATCTTCTTTATTACTCCATTAATGGATTACAAAAACTCAGTCATTACAAATGAAACCCTCTTCGAAAGAGGTTTCCCCAGTCTTGTGCTCATGCGCGCCTCCCTTTTTTTCTGTTACATCAATACCTATTTAGCTACCCTCACCCACAATACATTTCCCAACTCATATTTCTGTGTTTACAAAAAATAATCTAAAAGAAATGTGAAACGCTTCATCTTCATGGGCTCTGCGACTGCCAGATGCTTCGTTAGTTTTGTTGAACCGTTATTAATCACTCGACAGTTGGACAGGGATTTCTGCGTGTAATCCATGCGTTTGTTTTGTTTTCAACGCCGGGTGTCACTCTGACTGTTATTATTTGAACCTGTTCTAATAGAGAGAATATAAAAATTGCTCGACTCGTTCTCTTTTAAATCCAGATCCTGACTGACTTGTTCCAAAGGCCAATAATCAATACTTGGTTTCGACAGTGGGGGATTTTGATTGCGCATGAGAGTTTCTTGCACCACATGGTTTATCGCAAGTAATGTTGGATTGTTAGCTGCAACTCCGTCGTCTATGAGATTGAAGCTCCTAGTTTTGCCTCCAGAATCTTCTGTTTCGAAACAATGAGCGGGAAGATATGTCCGAGCTGCTGAGGTCCCAACGCAAACATCGGACAAAAATGCATCATTCAACTCATCTCTAGCGAACAATGCTTTTGGAGTTTATTTAAATACCATCTACATTTACCAATGAATATGATCTTAGCCACTGTATTCGGCTTTAACATATGAAGTTATAACAAATTTTTCTTGCGGATTCATCCTCCTGTTGGTTTTGCTTGCTTGATCGCAGGTGGGAGATTACCCGGAAGACAAGTGATCAGTTTCGTTGGATTCTTCGCTTCACTTATTTTGACAGGAATATGTCCCTCAAACATGAGGAAGTTAGTGTAGAGCTTGTCAAATGGAAACGACAGCACATAGGGGCCAGAAGATAACCCTGGGCACTTCCATATTCGTGGCAACTTGCTCCGTGAAAGACATGAAGGGATCTGTCACGATGCATGTGCTAGGTGGAAATGAATATTTGCCATCATCACCTGTAGCATTGTTGCTACGAAGGAGTTGCTCCAATGCGGGGCTCAAATTTTTAAGTGCAAGCATATATTCTCCGAGGTTGGAGGTGCGGCCGTGGTCCGGTGGTAGGCCATTGGGAATAGACAGAAATCGAATTTTCCATCCTCGCTGCTCCAACTCGCCTCTGGAAACGAGAGAAATAAGAGAATCGGTGTTTATTGCAGAAGCTTCGACCAAGCGTTCATGGATCCGAAAGTGATGGAAAATCCTCGCATAGCTAGCAGTTGTGCCAAATTCATGAGAGCGTTCATATGACTTTGGAGAGGAAAGGGCACAATCACTGTGCGCAAAGCACATTCGTTTTCAATATCCATTATTATCTTTTCTCTCTCTTCTTCCTTTACTGAACTGCAAACCAAACCATGTATCTCCCAGCACTACGATACCAATATATTTATGGCGATAATGGTCACTATACGCTTCTATTACAGCCAATGCACGAGGCGATGATGTTCTCTTGGTTTCAGTGCGACTGGCTGGTCTGAATTTCAGTTGATTTCTAAATAATTGTGAAAATGATCTTCGAATATTTATTTATTTTCCAGTTGGTCCAAGAAAATAAAAGATATACCGTCCCGGGAAGATCCGTAATACGATTGAAACTCAGATCCCGATTTTTGTCGAAGAAACGCAATGGTGCCAAGGTCTAGAAGGCCATCTCTATGAATAAGCCAACAACCACTGCGAAAGGAATCTTCGCAGTGATCCAACCTAATCCTGTTCACCAACGTCCTGTGCAATACGCTCTTGTACCTGTTGTTTCTCAACGTATGTAGTTGGTCGCCGATGTGGATGATAAGCATGTTGGGAATGTACTTGGCAGTCACCCACTCATTGTCCTTAAATATTTGAAGTCATGGCACATCGTTCGGCTTCAAGACTGTCAACGCAGACATGTTCGTATGAGGAAGCACTCCCAGCGCCATCTCCGATTGAGGGCACGCCTGGTGTTGTTTATTTTCAACTCTATTTCCGAAATTCTTATGCCCGAAAATCTGTCATCACCGCGGATCCCGTGCCACATCCTTGACAATCCAACTATTATTTTGAGCTGCATGAGAACTTGTGCTTCTACCAGGTAAAATAGCAGATGAAGAAAATTGAGAACTTGAATGATTCTGGAAATCATACTCTCTTTTGTTATTAATCACATTCTCAGAGCCAGCAACTGCACTGTTACCTTCAGCCATGTGTTCCAATATTTCCTTGCATTCCTCCAGCGATTTTTCACTACAGAGGTTCAAAGCCGATGCATTCCTGAGCTTTAACTGACTTGAAATATTCATTCTATTGAATTTGGGCCTTTGAATTGTTGAAAGATTATCCATTTCTGTAACTTTTCTGGCCCGAGCTGCATCAAATTCAGACTCACTGTACGGAATTTTTATTTTTCTAAAATATCCTTTACCATCTTTGGTTGAAGGTTCTAAACCAGTGCTCTAGTTGGCAGTAATTGCAACTCCGACAGAGGTGACATCTTGTCTTGCAGGGCCTACAGCAGATGCTCCATAATGTTCATCAATAAATTTATAATCGGAAGGCAAGAGATTTCTTCCAGCTTCTTTAGAAATATGTATTATTGCCATACATGGGAAGCCCAAAAATCCACAAGTAACACATGCCAGTGTGCCTGAATCAAGATGCATGGAATCGTCAGACAAGGAGTCACTATCCAAAGACTGACCTCTCATAGGATTTTTCTGGACGCAAGCATCTACAAACCTATTATTACTGGAGTCGGCCCGTTTTCCCTGTTGGCAATGGTCACCTAAACATTCCCTACTCTGATTGAGTCAGATACCAAATTCTCATTTGTCTCTAGGATATTTGGTGCACATAGGCATTCTTTTCTACCCACCATTATACTATCATTTGTTGAAGAGTTAGGTGGCAATGCTTCCAAGCAGCTTGCTCCAAATGCAGAGCCACATTTTGCATGAATTGTAGTGAAAAAACATGGAGAATTACTTGCAATATGAGCAGAATCCCAGAGAACTGCATAGCAAGTGGATTCCTTTTCAAGGTGAACGCAAAGCAGGCGATTATTATCAATCATATCGTTTAAAAAATGTTTCCTGACAACTATTTCCCCTTCACCTCTCTTCTTATCTTTTAACCTGGAACTCTGAGGCTCAGTGGGTAAGCTTGCAAGTATCTGCTTAACTTCTTTGCTTCTGCCTTGTTCTCTCATGCCTGAACCAGTCTGTCCATACACAAGAACCGTAGCCTTGGACAACGCAGTCAATTTTTGATATCTTTTAAAACATCGGCTCCAACTAGGGATGGTACTTTCTCGTAAAGTACCAAGAACAGTAGACCAGGTGCCTCCATCCATTGGGAAACCTAGCGTGAAAGCTGCAATTTTGAGTTCTTCTGCCAGTGAAATCACCATCAGAAACTTTTAATGGAGTCGCCAGAGCTTTTGCAACCAATATTTTCCTAGGACCGACTGCTCAACCAGGACATAGGACTGTAACAATGTCATTCTCCTAGGTATAAATATCAACTTCGAAAATCCCCGGCAACGGCGCCAAAAATGTTGACACTCAGAACTGAAATGGGTTGCGGCAAATCAATCCTGAGGCAACCTCGAACCGCTTTGGATTAGAAGCTGCCCTCTTCCAACCTGAGAGGGATCTCTCGGAAAATTTCACAAAATTATTTGAAGTAAACATGAAAAATATGGGCAAATTTACGGGTAAATGATGGTCTTGGATTTTTGGAGTTGGGGGTTAAACCATGTAAATGGTCCATTGGGCATGGAGTCAAATGAAAACCGATAAAAAGAGACAATAGCAGAGATCAAATAACCTGTGGAAAGTGAGGCAAAGTAAGTCTATCTTTCAGCGCTTTGATAAATTGTGATGCGGTAGCGGAAAGAAAAAGGAAAGGCCGACGTAGCAAATGATACATGCAGAATTCTGAAAATGTAGATTGGTCTTACACCGCTGATAGCTGGTGCAGAGGAAAGACAATAAACAATTACGGAAGACTCAAATCCTTTTGTTATAGTAGTGGTCAGACTAAAGTATAACGAAGCACCTTGGTTAGAAGAAAACAAAATGTAATGCAGTCGTGATGGATTAAGGAAGACCTAAAGATATGGTAAAGACAATTTCAACTGCGAGTAAGAAACACATAAATGAAATCCAAAAAGTTTTAACACAGCTGAAAGAGAAGAAAAACATGTTGAAATAAATCGACCGTGATGAATCTCACGGTCGCAAGTAAGAGATCTTCTTTATTACTCCATTAATGGCTTACAAAAACTCAGTCATTACAAATGAAACCCTCTTCGAAAGAGGTTTCCCCAGTCTTGCGCTCGTGCGCGCCCCCCTTTTTTTCTGTTACATCAATACATATTTAGCTACCCTCAACCACAATACGTTTCCCAACTCATATTTCTGTCTTTACAAAAAATAATCTAAAATAAATGTGGAACGCTTTATCTTCATGGGCTCTGCGGCTGCCAGATGCTTCGTCAGTTTTGTTGAACCGTTATTAATCACTCGACAGTTGGACAGGGATTTCTGTGTGTAATCCATGCATTTGGTTTTGTTTTGAACGTCGGGTGTCACTCTAACTGTTATTATTTGAACCTGTTCTAATAGAGAGAACAAAAAAATTGCTCGACTCGTTCTCTTTTAAATCCAAAGCCTGACTGACTTGTTCCAAAGGCCAATAATCAATACTTGGTTTTGACAGTGGCGGATTTTGATTGCGAATGAGAGTTTCTTGCACCACATGGTTTATTGCAAGTAATATTGGATCGTTAGCTGCAACTCCATCGTCTATGAGATTGAAGATCCTAGTTTTGCCTCTGGAATCTTGTGTTTTGAAACAATGAGAGGGAAGATATGTCCAAGTTGCTGAGGTCCCAACGCAGACATCGAACAAAAATGAATCATTCAACTCATCTCTAGCGAACAGTGCTTTTGGAGTTTATTTAAATACCATCTACATTTACCAAGGAATATGATCTTAGCCACTGTATTCGGCTTTAACATATGAAGTTATAACATTTTTTTCTTGCGGATTCATCCTCCTGTTGGTTTTGCTTGCTTGATTGCAGGTGGGAGATTACCCGGAAGATAAGTGATCAATTTCGTTGGATTCTTCGCTTCACTTATTTTGACAGGAATATGTCCCTCAGACATGAGGAAGTTAGTGTAGAGCTGGTCAAATGGAAACGGCAGCACATAGGGGCCAGAAGATAACGCTAGGCACTTCCATATTCGTGGCAACTTGCTCTGTGAGAGACATGAAGGGATTTGTCACGATGCATGTGCTGGGTCGAAATGAATATTTTCCATCATCACCTGTAGCGTTGTTACTGCGAAGGAGTTGTTCCAATACGGGGCTCAATTTTTTAAGTGCAAGCATATATTCGTCGAGGTTGGAGGTGCGACCGTGGTCTGGTGGTAGGCCATTGGGAATAGAGAGAAATCGAATTTTCCAGCCTCGCTGCTCCAACTCACCTCTGGAAATGAGAGAAATAAGAGAATCGGTGTTTATTGCAGAAGCTTCGACCAAGCGTTCATGGATCCGAAAGTGATGGAAAATCCTCGCATAGCTAGCAGTTTTGCCAAATTCATGAGAGCGTTCATATGACTTTGGAGAGGAAAGGGCACAATCACTGCGCGCAAAGCACATTCGTTTTCAATATCCATTATTATCTTTTCTCTCTCTTCTTCCTTTACTGAACTGCAAACCAAACCATGTATCTCCCAGCACTACGATACCAATATATTTACGACGATAATGGTCACTATACGCTTCTATTATAGCCCATGCACGAGGTGACGGTGTGCTCTTGGTTTCAGTGCTACTGGCTGGTCTGAATTTCAGTTGATTTCTAAATAAGTGTGAAAATGATCTTCGAATATTTATTTCTTTTCCAGTTGGTCCAAGAAAATAAAAGATATACCGTCCCGGGCAGATCCGTAATACGACTGAAACTCAGATCCTGATTGTTGTCGAAGAGACGCAACGGTGCTAAGGTCTGGAAGGAAATCTCTATGAATAAGCCAACAACCACCGCAAAAGGAATCTTCACAGTGATCTAACCTAATCATGTTCACCAACATCCTGTGCAATACGCTCTTGTACCTGTCGTTTCTCAACGTCTGTAGTTGGTCGCCGATGTGGATGATAAGCGTGTTGGGAACGTACTTGGCAGTCACCCACTCATTGTCCTTAAATATTTGAAGTCCTAGCACATCGTTCGGCTTCAGGAATGTCAACGTAGACATGTCTGTATGAGGCAGTACTCCCAGCGCCATCTCCGGTTGAGGGCACGCCTGGTGTTGTTCATTTTCAACTCTATTTCCGAAATTCTTATGCCCGGGAATCTGTCATCACCGCGGATCCCGTGCCACATCCTTGACAATCCAACTATTATTTTGAGCTAAATGAGAACTTCAACCAAATATGGTAAAATCTCCTTTACCATATTTGGTTGAAGGTTATAAACCTATGCTCTGGTTGGCAGTAATTGCAACTCTGACAGAGATGACATCTTGTCTTGCAGGGCCTACAACATATGCTCCATAATGTTCATCAATAAATTTATAATCGGAAGGCAAGAGATTTCTTGCAGCTTCTTCAGAAAGCTGTATTATTGCCACACATGGGAAGCCCAAAACTCCACAAGAAACACATGCCAGTGTGCCTGAATCAAGATGCATGGAATCATCAGACAAGGAGTCACTATCCAAAGACTGACCTCTCATAGGATTTTCCTGGACGCAAGCATTTGCAAACCTATTATTACTGGAGTCGGGCCGTTTTCCCTATTGGCAATGGTCACCTAAAAATTCCCTACTCTGATTGAGTCAGATACCAAATTCTCATTTGTCTCCAGGATATTTGGTGCACATAGGCCTTCTTTTCTACCCACCATTGTACTATCATTTGTTGAAGAGTTAGGTGGCAATGCTTCCAAGAAGCTTGCTCCAAATGCAGAGCCACATTTTGCATGAATTGTAGTGAAAAAACATGGAGAATTACTTGCAATATGAGCAGAATCCCAGAGAACTATGTAGCAAGTGGATTCCTTTTCAAGGAGAACACAAAGAAGGCGATTATATTCAATCATATCGTTTACAAAATGTTTCTTGAAAGCTATTTCCCCTTCACCTCTCTTCTTATCTCTTAACCTGGAACTCCGAGGCTCAGTGGGTAAGCTTGTAGGTATCCGCTTAACTTCTTTTCTTCTGCCTTGTTCTCTCATGCCTGAACCAGTCTGTCCATACACAAGAACCTTAGCCTTGGACAACGCAGTCAATTTTTGATATCTGTTACAACAGCTGTAAGTAACTCTGTCTCTGGTTCAAATACTTTAAAATTTGATGATGTTGTTGGTGTTATCCTTAGTGAGGAAATGCGATGGAAAAGCACAGGTGAGACATCAGGAAATGCGTTGAACATGGAGAAAAGGGGAAGATAAAAGGATATAGGAAAGGGCTCAAGAAACCATGGAAATTATAGGAAGGGCAGATCCAAATCTAGAATTGGAAAGATAGAGTGCTGGAATTGTGGGAAAAAAGGACATCTGAAGAAAGACTGCAGAGCTCCAAAGAAAC
>SNQJ01S0249783.1:0-12909 GCA_010110895.2 Picea sitchensis
ATTGTTTTTGTATTGTAATATAAGAAGAAATATTCTCTATAGATTTGTATAACTTTCTAAGAATTGCATGCCATCTCAATTCAAGCTTTCATTCATTGACTTTACTTTGTTCCTACCATTCAATTTTCAATGTAGAATTTCCTCAACTGTATCTAAATGTATGTACACAACATCTACAAATCCTTAAAAAAGGCATATGATAACTTCTTATATCTAACATAACTTGTAACAAACAATATCTAATATGCAAGCAATATTCACTAGTAAGACAAAATATACATATGTGAACTAGACAAGCCGGAAACAAATGGAGCAACCACGTTCCACCCAACCATAGATGCAGAAAAGCCAAATTACTTGCCCTAATCACCCCCTAGCCTCACCATGACTCCATAAGGGAGAATGGAGATCCAATCCTTAACTAATATTCCTTTTTACAGTTCAAAAATAATTTGCCTAACATAAGAGTTCTCACATAGCGAATATATCCTTCAACAAAATACTAAGCAACATCTTGCCTCCCACATATGTTGTATGTATCCTCAATGTTCTTAAGAATTTTTATTGAATTCATTTCCCTCCTTGGAAATTCCCAGCTTTATAAATCCCTAATTTTTAAGGGTTGCTAGTGACAACACTCCACTATTGACACTTGTTAAATCCAACTCTGATTTAACTCAAACATGTTCCCCACTCATGGAGTCATAGTCAACTATTTTTAACCTAGTTGCTCCATTTATTTCCTACATTTAATAAATTAAATGTTTTTGTCTCTTACATCTTTCCATCAAAAGCGGACAGTTGGAAAGTCAAACTCTTTCTCAATAATTCAAAATATAAAAGTTAAATGCCCTAATAAAACCAGGTACGAATTTCCATAACTGGAAATTATTCAATAAAAATTGTTTAATACTTGAGGATATTACATCCTCTCCCCCTTAAGTATAACATTTTCCTCATTGTTAGTATTTCCTTCCAATCATCACTTGGAACATAGTTGGATGTGATTTCATCATTTCATCTTCCATCTCCCAAGTAGCCTCCTCAAGACTAAAGTGATTCCATTGGAATTTTACTTGGGTGATGGCTCTGTTTCGAAGTATTTTTTCTTTCTTGTCTAGAATGCATAGAGGCTTTTATTGGAACTCTCCCTCTGATTCCACTTGCACCATGTCCCAATCAATGATGTGAGTAGGATCATGAATATATTTTTTATAATAATGAAACATGAAAAACATGATGATTTTTCAAATTAGCAGGGAGTGCTAGTTGGTATACCATTGGTCCAATTCAAGCTAAAACTTCGAATGGACCAAAAAATCTTGGTGCCAAATTGGAACATCTCCCTATCTTTAATGAGATCATTTTTTCTTTGACTTTAAGGTATACATGTCATCCAACATTAAATTCCTTATGCTATCTTTTCTGATCTACATATATTTTCTGTTGATTTTGTGCAACCTTTAAATTTTGTTGCACCTTATTGACCATTCATTCCATTTATTAGATAATTTCTAGTCCAATCATTATTCAGTCAACCGGATGATCCCAATTGATAGTAGTTGTACATTTCCTACATTCTTTGAAAGGACTCATTTTTGTTGATTCTTGATAAGTATTATTGTATGCAAATTCGGCCAAGTATAGGTACTCTTCCCACTTAGTTGGTTTCATTCTTACATACATTCGTAACATATATTCAATAATTTGGTTTGTACGTTCTGTTTATCCATCTGTTTGTAGATGATAACTAGTATTGAATTTTAAATTAGTTTCCATACCTACAAACAATTATTTCGAGAAATTTAATGTAAATTTGACATCTCTATCTGAAATCACCATTTTAGGAATTCCATGCAATCTAAATATCTCTTTCATTAAAAAATTAACAATATTAATAGATTTATAAGTATATTTCATAGGAATGAAGTTAACATATATAATCAATGCCTTGATATATGCGTTAGGAGCTGTAGACCCCAGTGGCTCAAAAGTTATCAAGTTTGACATCAAAGATGTGAAGCCTCGTTTGTCTTACCATGTGAATTTCAAATCTGTGTGCGTTATTCGAAGTATACCATCAAGAGTGCAGTTGTTGATGAAGGTGTTGCAACATGTGTGATGTCCCTGATCTGTTGGAAATCTCTCGGCTCTCTCGCTCTTTCTCAATCTCCGAACATGTTGACTTCTTTTGATGGTCATTCCTTCTGCCCTCACGGTATTCTTCCTTCCTTTCTATTCTAGTTAGCTGGTAAGATGGTAGAGGTGGATGTCAAGGTGGTTGATTCGCCCCTTGATTATAACTTGTTACTAGGATGCAATTAGACTAATGATATTATTGTATTCATATCGTCTGTCTTCCACACTCTTTTGTTTCCTCATGATGGGAATATTGTGATGGTCGACTAGTTATCCTTTGTGTATGCTAGCCCTAGTGCATCTGTTGGACCATCGATCCCCATGGTCGAAAATTCTCAGTCAACAACTAAAAATATCAGTGTTGGAATGTATTCATCCCTTATGGGTACCTTCGACTTCATGGCACCAATTCACCATGTTTATGCCATGTCAAGTAGGCCCATTTTATCAGAGAGTTCAATTCCTTTTCACACTTCCTATTTTTACGATCCTTGGACCCTACCTTCCTCGACTTCATCTTGTGAAATTCTGTAGCATGCTCGAATGGCCATGCCACTATCAAAAACAAAGATAGCGTATCAAGCTATTCTTGACTCTTTCATCGATCTCGATCTTATTACCTCACCGACGGACGAGGAGGATCATGTTATTAAGCCCATGTGGGCCACTTTGTTGTCTTGTTCACATGATAACCTCGATGAGGCTTTTCCCTTAGACAAAGATATTATTGAATGCATGAATGTTTCTGACAAACCTTGGGATGATCTGCATCATCGCTCTTATTTTCTCCTAGAGCTTGCTAGAATCAAACAAGATGAATTTCGATCTACTTTGAGCGAGATAGTCAATCACGCCATAGTTCCACTTGATACGCACGACATTTATACAGAAGAAAATATGGAGAGTATATATCCTATTGTCATGATCGATATCTCCCGTACCCCTGGAAAGATTGAAAATGTACATGTCGGTGCTGATTGTTCACCAGAAGAAATCTTGATCTACATCGAGTTGTTCAAGAAATTTCGAGATGTATTTGCTTGGTCATATGAAGAGATGCCAAGAATAGACCCTCGAATTGTCGAGCATGATTTTAGAACTTATCCGGATGTTAAGCCTATTCGACAACGTCTTACAATTGTCAATCTTCGGAAGGCCCTTGTTATTAAGGCAGAGGTAGAGAAACTGCTTAATGTTGGATTTATCTACTTGGTTCCCTTGACTGAATGAGTGTCCAATCCCATTCCTGAGAATAAGAATCAAGTAACCATCCGTGTATGCATGGAATTTCATGACATGAACAAAGCCTATCCTAAAGACAACTTCTCGACACCTTTCATCGATCAGATTCTTGATGAGTGTGTGGGAAGCAATGTTTTTTCTTTTATGGACAGATTTTTAGGTTATAACCAAATTCAAATTAAACTTGAGGAACAATAGATGATGACATTTATTTGTCCTTAGGGTACTTTCGCATACCACAAGATGCCTTTCCGCCTTAAAAATGCTGGAGAAACCTTCCAATGTGCCATGACCTTCACATTCCACGATTTTAAGCATATAGTGGGTGCTTATCTTGATGATCTTGTTGCTCAGTCGCGTAAGAGAGTGGATCACTCTAAGCACCTTCAGCTACTTTTTGAAAGATTTCATCATTATAGAATCTGGTTGAACCCTCATAAATGCATATTTTGCGTTAGGATTGGATGTCTTCTAGGATTTTTAGTCTTTGAGACCAGGATCATGGTAGATCCGTTAAAGGTTGAGGCAATACTTTGATTTCCTCCCCGCGTACTATTCAACAACTTCAAGGCTTACAGGGGAAAGCTAACATTTTACATCGGTTTATAGTAAATTGTGCCAATATTAGTAAGGGTTTCATGCATCTTTTGAGGAAGGATACCCCTTTTATCTGGGATGAGTGAACCCAAGAATCCTTAGATGATTTTAAGAAAGCCTTGTTATTGACGCCTCTACTGAAGTCTCCCAACTACAATAGGGATTACTTACTTTATGTCGTCGCGTCCAAAGAGAAGATTGGTGTGGTTTTATTTTAGGAGGATGATGAGCTCTACGAGCACATCGTCTACTATCTTAGTCGAAACTTAGTCGGTCCTGAGCTCAATTATTCTCACGTTGAAAAGATAGCTTTGGCTTCTGTTCACACAGTCCAACGACTACTCCATTATATATTTCTTTGCAAAAATACTATGGTTTCCAATGACAATCCATTTCAATACATCCTTACCACGTGTATCATAGGGAGAAAATACAATAAATGTATTGTCATTTTACAAGAATTCGATCTCGATTTCGCTTCTACGAAATTCAAGAAATCACTAGTCTTTGCATAGTTAATATCTGACTTCCCATGATTGGATGGGGATGCCATTCATGTTGATTCGTTTTCCAATGAAATTTTTTTCCTTGTCTTGTCATTGGACCCCTGGTATGGAGACATTGTTCTCTATCTTCAAACTTTGAAGTTTCCTTAGCATCTATCACAAGATGACCGACGACATGTACGATACCAAGATAAGAATTACATTATCCTCGGTGACGCTTTGTATTGCCGAGGAATAGACAATATCATTTGTCTTTTTTTAACTCATGAAGAATTCATTTCAGTTCTAAACGATTTCCACAATGGGGCTTGTGGTGGTCATCTATCCAGGATTGCAACAACTCAGAAAATTTTGTGAGCCGGTTATTTTTGACCATCTATCTTTAAATATTGCGTTGAAGCGGTTAATAAGTGTCACCCCTACTAGGTGTTCACTCGAAAAGTGTGCTCACATCCAGCCCCTCTCCATCGAGTCATTACCTTCGATCCCTTCACCAAGTGGGGGGTGGACTTTGTGAATTGTAACCGAACTTAGGTTGGGGGGAATCAACACATTATCGTGGTCATAGACTACTTTACTAAGTGGTTCAAGGCCATGCCTACAGTTAAATCTGACAGGAATATTGTCTCCTTCTTCATACTCAATCAAATTATCGCCAGGTTCGATATCTCGAGTGAGATTTTCACTAATCATGGTATTCACTTTCAGAATGAAATGATGTTAGAACTAGCATCCAAGCTGGGTTTTAAGCATGGTCATTATTCCCATTACTACCCCCATAAAAATGGACAGGTAGAGGCCGTCAACACGTCTCTCAAGACCATTTTGCAGAAAACTATCAGCAAGAAAAAATATGGCTGAAATATTATGTTATATCCCGCACTCTGGGCATACCGAACCTTGGTCAATACTGCCACCAGATTTTCTTCTTTCCAGTTAGTACATGGTGTGGAGTCAATATTACATATTGAATGAGAAATCCATTCTCTTATATTTTTAGTCACACTCCTCCTTGACAGTTCTGATCTCATGCGACGCCTCATACACCTAGAGAGACTTAATGAGCAGCGTCGAGATGCCTCTATGATTATCGAGGCAAATAAAAGACATGTCAAGGTCCAATACGATAAGTCTTTATGTCCTCAGTTGTACGATGAGGGTGAATTGGTCCTTTTATATGATCAATCCAAAGAACCATTGGGGGAAGGAAAGTTCAAACCCATGTTGCACGGTCCCTATATCGTGCGATGTGTCTTAGAAAAAGGAGCCTATGAGTTAGAATATTATGAAGGGAACATGTTAGCCAAGCGTAGGAATGGGATTTGCTTGAAAATATATTATGCTTGAGCCCCAATATTGGGCGTAACTCTTTGTATACTAATGTAATTTAGTGTATATATATTTTCCCTTTATTATTTGTCTTCGGCTTGCTTATCGAGTTTTCCCTTGGTTGGAACATGTCCAGAGAGTCTTTGGCCTACTTAGGATTCGCAGATGGAGACAATCATCATACATGGAACTTGGCTTCCACCACCTGGGTGGTTTACTCACCGGAGGGTCCACTAGTGTCTTCAGCTGGTGTATGCCTAGGGCCATCCACGAATAATGTGGCCAAATATAGCGTCGTTATAGAACTTTTGCGTGCTTTCATTTCACATGGTATTGTCTGTTTGGAGGTTCACCTAGATTCCCAGTTAGTATTATGTCATTTGAATGACATGTACCTTGTGCACGATCCTACTTTACTCCGACGATTCCTACGGGTACGTGTTTTAGAGCGACAATTTGATTTTATTACTTATCATCACATACCTAGGAGTTCTAATTATGTATCTGATGCTTATGCTCATTTCCTTTTAGATTGGCATTTGTCACATAAATAAATCAAAGAAAACAATATCATCAATGTACACGTTGTAATATAAGTAAAGCTAAAGAACCTTGTTTTATTTATATTTCAAAAAATATAATGTTTATAGTACAAAATTGGGGCCAACACCCTCAATACACATATACAAGAGATAATACAAAATCCATGACATCTACACCTTTGATGCTAGATTTGTGTCATGATAACAAGCTAAGACATTTGTGAGAGACCGAAAGAGTCTCACCCAAGCTTTGGGCATGCCAATCACCTGCCATTGCATGGCCTCCGACAGATCCTCTACCTAAACCATCGAAATCCTATGTGTCAAACGAGACATGTTTCCTTGCATGTTTTGAAGGATTATCTCTTGTTCTCCTCCCACCACCTCATCTCCCTAGTGCGTCCGATGATGTCGTGGAATAACGTCCGATCGTCATGGACCTATGTCTATGTCAGACAAGTGTTTAGTTAGTACTTAATCATCATCTAAAAATATTTTTGTTTTACTCTACAAAAATTCAAAAAAATGAAATATTTAAAAAACTTTGACATACCTATGTCCCTGTATGTGGCCCCTGGTGGCAATGGAATGTCAGGGTCCCCTATGAATTTGATCCCTGTGTAGGGGTAGTCATCCATAGCAATGGCATGTTGTCTCCACCAGTAAAATAAATCATCGTTGTAGGGTGTGGGCACCCTACCTCCCCCTTCTGTCACATTACCTGAGTCCACCATGTCATGGATGGATTTCGAGGTCCTCAAGGAATTATATCGACTCTAGTTCCCAAACATTGAAATCACTCGAAGAAAAAGATACACAAGATAGATCCAAACCCGAACTTCCTCTTGTCACCCTGTTTTCATTCTGTCAACTAGATCTTCATATTAGCCAATAGTGAGGTGCACCAATCGTACACTGTGGGTCTCAAACACTCTATGGAATATAACATGACTGGCCTCATTTCCTAGTGAAACAAATCCAACCCTGTGATCCTGGTCAAAATGAGGACAACAATCTTGAGGTTTAGATTGTTGATCGCTCGGATGGGGAGTTGACTCCGAACCTTATTGGTCCCTGATATACAGTGAGCATCTATGTACTCTTCTATCTTCATACCACTCCCAAATCCTTGATCTTTGAGGTTCACAACCTCACCCAGACGCGACAACCCTGTCAAAAAATATATATCCTCGACTTCAATCCTTAATGGTTTCTCATCAAGGTTGAAGCTCTCACTATCTGGATCCTAGTAATCCACGAGCAACTGTAGAAACCTCACTTGGGCCCTCATCCCTTTGAGTGCCCAAAATTTGTACAACCTGCATATTTTCAAGGCCATTTGGGCCCCCAAATATTTTTCCACAACAACATCTACCTCCTCATGTTCGTTTTCCCTACATTCTAGCACCATCCTGTAGAGAAACATCAATTCTTGAGTTAGCAACCATCAAAAACCTTGTTTACGAGCTTGTACAGGTGATGCAATATTTTCAATCGTGTATAGGGTTGAGTACATGTAGTTTTTATTTTACACAGTTGTTTATAACCTTGCGTATACGTGACCCGATGAGTGGTATCCCACATACACCTAAATACCTAATTTACGCCTTAAATAACTTAAATTTTGAAACATAAATAAAAAATATAATCCACTAGAAAGGAAGAGGAGGGGAAGATGAATTACTTGGTCTAGATGATCTTTTATTCCATCACTCAACACTCCTGCAATCACCAGTTGAAGATCGGAGGTAATTTGGTCCAAATTTCACTATTTGGGTTAAAAAGTCAAATGACATAGTAAAATTTGGTTTTTGTTACTATTTATAGCAGTTTTTACCCACTTTACATAATTTCAGATCATATTTTCTCCTAATGGACTAATACAACTGTGGATTGAGTTGGTTTTTGTAGTTTTCACCAAGGAGTCTCGCGGTTCTTAGCGTTATGTTGATCGTTCGTAACTACAGATAGGTATTTTTTCTACCCAACATATAGGATAAGTATCCATTCCATCATTCACATTTTCATTGTCCTATAAATGTCACTCATATGACTTAGGTACAAACCCATTTTTTAGCGACACAAAACCCTCCATCTTCTACAAGACGTGTCATTATCAAATGGTACAGACTTACCAAACATCGGTGCCCTAGTTAGATTCTCTGCTCCATTTGGTTCCCATGCAGATATTTTTTCCGTAGTATCGGGAGTCCCTTATAGCTAACACATGACTTTATTCTGAGCCTCATTTATCACTCATAAACATGCTAACATATTCCTGGAGTACTCCCAACTGAGTTTGATTTAAGCTCTTTTCTGACTCGTTTTCAAAAAGAGAAAAGATTGTCGAGTGAACTTGTCTCTTTCACATTTGTAAATTATATTTGAAATGATGTATATTTGGTACAAGTTTATCCCTTTTTCAAACCAAGTAGATTAAGATTATGAAAAATGACATTTTTTGGCGTTAAGTTGAGATTTCATCTCATTCCCTTGCTTGTAGTATTGATCCTATAGTTGGTTCTCTCTTTGCGTTATACATCGTTTGCCTCAGTAGTTTTTCATCCTCAACCAAGAAGAGCCTCATTTATATCCTTTGCAACTTGACACTCTACATAGAGGAGGGAACATTCCTGTGAGTGTCCATATACCGCATGCACCTTCTTTCATTGAGAATAGGTATGTTCCACTGTTGGAACTAGTTTTCCTTACTTGCGACATGTGTTTCCTCCTCTATATCATACCATTCATTTGACTATGAAAAAAAAAAAATACGAGCGGGAAGGGAGTATTATCTTATATTGGTAGCAATAGTGTCACCTTTGAACAGAGAACAAAGTTATTGAGTCCACTTTTCATCATAATTTTGGGTTTAGCATGACCTTAGGAGGTTGAGCTCATTACATAGAGTTTTCTCCACCGAGTGGGTACTCTTATAGTCCCTATGGAGAGTTTGATGGATGCCTCTTTCATATATCAGTTTCATCATTGAGTATATTCTACTAGAGTCTTCCATATGTCTCATGCTATTGTTCAAAGGATGTCTATCAACCTGTGTCAGTCATTCCTCAGAACTCTTGACTTTGAATGTCGGACATACCCTTAGTTTGTCTCAGAATCACATGAATTTGTAGTCCTATTATGCACCATGGTCCTACTTTCTTCATCAATATGTAACCTTGAACCTAACAGTCAACATTTCATCATTGGTTGTTGACTGGGTGGTTTCCCTTATGTTCGATGGCAAGACATCTATTCACACATTGGGATTTGTGTAGTGCCTTAGATGTCATTAGCCTTACTGGTGGTTTCCTCTCCTTTGTCATCATTTTTCCTCATTGGCTGCTATTCAGAGGGTCTTTTTTGTGTATCACTTGCACTTGGCACACACGAAAGACGCACAGGGTCTTTGGTTCCTGAACATGTTCTTCATCCAATTTCCTCCAAATCATCAAGCTCCTTCTTTGTACCTCATGCTGAATGATGAGATATTCCTTAATGCTCTTCTTTCAGTGGGTCTCCTTCCATCAAATTCATCACATCTATTCTAGAAACAAGACCTAGATTCATATAAGTACCTAGAGGCTTGTAGTCAATAGTGACAAGTTATCTCTCCATCGACAATTGGGAATACATCAATGTCTCATGATCAATGGATTCTCAAGTGTTTGACCCTGACTTCTTTATTCACACTTGTAAGAATGTACTCGGTGCCTTGATACCCACTTTCGTCATCGGTAGGATGTCTCGCATTTTTTAACGGTATACATCAATGAATGGTAATTAAACAAAGTCTCATTGTCTTCAACCTCAACTCCTTTATTCACATGATGTAGACTTGCACCTTTGGCATATTGTGTATAAGACTTGAATACATTAGTATGTAGCCGCATATTTCTTGAGTTGTTGCTTCCTTTTCATTGGACCAGTACCTGTGTGACTTCAGTGATCATGGGAGATCATATTGTACTCAATTGTATACTTATATCTTCATATTTATTTTGAGACTAGTTCTATTGGGGCCTTGTTTGCGACTAAGACAACCTTTGGCATGTAACCACATTTTTATTTTTCTATTCATTGCCATGGAAAATTGTTTGGTGATTTTTCACATGGATCTGCAGTGTAATTCATATGGGAAACCATGTATACAAAGTCAGTACAGATTTTAATGAGCAACTAGTTCTTCTAGATGGGCTCCCATTACTCAACTTCTGGGTTTTTTATAATGTATTTTGGCCATCGCAGATACTCCTCTGACCTCACACATTAGGGGGCATATGTTATAGCAAGATTTTCCTCACCCCATGCAATATTGCACATAAGGCCTTTTTCCATTTCCCTATGCAGAATTGTCATCCCTTTTTGCAAATCCCAGAGCTAAAAAATACAATTTTTCCACATATATGCACCTTGCCTACTATACAACATGAGTATATGCATGCTGCACCACTACAACCCATGTACATCGGGAAATGTAACCAAAATTGAAAAATAGTGTCGGGTTTCCATGTCATGACATGAGATCAATGATCCTTGGCCTTCCATATACTGGAAACATTCCAACTCAGCCCTTCAGTTCCACTTGAAGGATATAAATGGGCCAATTCCGAGCTATGGAAAAGAGGAGAAATAATTCAACTTTGAGAGAAAAGTTACTATGGAGGAATTATTTACTTCACATTGATTATGCATCCCTTTATCCTTTAAGTCTGAACATAGTGTTCATCCCCTAAGATCTTCCCTTATTGATTGAGAAATTCATTGTCTCTCTTATATGAGGTTACCTTTGGTGGAGGATTGAAGAGGTGGAGGCCCAACTGGAAAGAACTTAGTTTCTTGGTTCTGAACCGTGCTAACATGAAATTTTGTAATGTATTCACTTCTGCTAATTACATCTTAATAGAAAGACTCTTTTCTCGTCCAATTGATTTATTGCAAATATTTGAATTATTATTCCATGGGCTTATTTGTTATGTATGTTAATGGATTATGCTATTGAATGTGCTAATATTATATATTATCACCATATTCTTGTGTTTCTTTGTTGTTGAGGACTAGTTGCAGGTGTATTTCTTTGGGTGAAGTGCTCAATGGTGGATTTCATCAAATGTCCAGATGAGGTAGGCCTTTTATCTTGTCTTTTTATCTTATTTGTTTATATATCATACTTGAGAATAGAGTTTATTTCTGCAGTCATTTCCATCTGTTGTGGTTTACCACTAGCCATAGAGATATTTTCCTCGTAACAACTACCATAATAGAATCATGTTGTCTTTGAGTTTTAGGTAAACCTGTAATGAAATCCATAGAAATAATTTCTCATTTCCACTCTGGTATAAGTAATGGTTGTAATAAACATGTTGGATGTTAATGTTCATCCTTAATGTTCATCCTTCACCTATTGACAATCTAATAATTTAGATAAGTAATGAGTTGTTTAATATTTCATATTAGGACAATAAAATTGTTTCCTCAAGGTTGTTATCATTTTTTGATATCATGGATGATGAGAATAGGGATTTTTATGCATCTTGTTTAGAATTATTAATTTTAAATCAGTGGAATTCGGTACATATATTCTGTCTATGAACCTTAATATTCTAGTTTTCTCGATGTTGTAACTTGTACCATCCAAATTTCCTTCATCTTCGACAATTGTTCTACTATTTTGATGTACTCTGCATCATTTGTGCTGGTAGATTTAATTATGTCCTCGAGGTCACTTTATATTTTGATGATAGTAATTTCATATATTTCATTAGTTCTTTGACTTAGTGGATCTACGACTTTATTCTCCTTTCCTTTGATGTGTCGAAATTCAAAATCAAACTTGCCTAAAAATGCTAACCACCATGTTTGTCATGCATTTAGATCTTGTTAGCTAAAAATATGTTTCACATCACTGTTATTAATAATAAAACTTGTATTCCCATTAAGTAATACCACCACATTTTTAGTGCATGAATTATAGTTGCTAATTCCAAGTCATGAGTTATGGAATTTCTTTCATGTTCCTTCAATTTCGAGATTTGTAACAAATTATGTGTCTGTCTTGCAACAATACTCCTCCTAATCCTTCTTTACTTGCATCTACACAAACTGTAAAAAAGTTGTAAGGATATGCCACTTTAAGGATCGGTGATTTAGTTAGTAAGCCTTTTAATTTATGAAAATTGTCTTGACATTTTTTAGACCAAATAAATTTCTCTCCCTTTTTTTTGCAATGATGTAATGGGATAGGAAATTTCAGAAAATCATTTGATAAACCTCTAATAATAACCGGTAATCCCCATGAATAATCGTCTGTACGCTATGTTCTTAGCTACAGTCCATTCCATAATATATTTAATCTTTTTGGGGTCTATTGGAATACCATCTTTTGATATTACATGTCCCAAATATTGTATCTTTCTTTGATATAAGTCACACTTGTCGAACTTAGCATATAGCTTATGTTCCCTTAGAGTTTGTAACACTATTTTCAAATATTGTTCTTGTTCTTCTTCTGAATTTGAATAGATTAGTATATCATCAATAAAGATCAATACAAA
>SNQJ01S0249784.1:0-12789 GCA_010110895.2 Picea sitchensis
AACCAATGTCTTGGTTCCTTCATCTAGTAATCCACTGATTACTATGCAATCAACTAGTAGCATACTGCTACTACCATGCCATCGGTAGCTCAAATCATCCGCCACATTCTTTATGACTATGTTGCAATCAACCAGTAGCACACAACTACTGCAATGTCGTCCAATAGTACACAATTGTTTCCATGTCATAGTAGTACATAACTATTGTCCATTGGTACACAACCACTGCTATAGTCTCCATTACCATGTTGTGATGTTTCTCCTCTCCCAGTAGTCTTATTCACACCTAGCCACCTCACATGGCATAGGGAAGACTACAACCATAGCCTCATTCACACCTAGCCACCTCGCATGCTTCCACAATATTTGTGCCCAACTGAGAATTACTCCCTCGGTCACCTCACATGACTAATTAGGTAAGCTCTTATCCAGGGGGGTTTAGTCGGCTAGAGGAGAGAAAACACCACACCTCCCTCTTAACGAGGGTGGACATTCGTTGAGTGATTTCACAGGCTTGAATATTTTGCCAACACTTTGAATCCTTTTGACCATGGTACCAGACATGTCAATTATAAAATGTCTCTGAACCCAAGACTCATATACAACATTAGCGTTGACGACTAAATAGAATTCCTTTGTAACCTGAACTGTATGTAGGCGCATATCAATAGCCTCACTATGTCGTGACAGTGGCCTCATCACTTGGTGCTCATCCCACTGTGGATGCCAATCATTTACATTGACACTATATACACGAACTTTTCTCCAATGGTAACTTGATTCTGAAAGGAAACTCCACCTCAACCATAATCAATATGATAGAATGGGGTGCAAATAATCAAACATTCCACTCCACATGGGTGCAAACAATCAGAAGTATTCTCAGCCTCCAACGATCTCTCAAGAGTATCTTCTTTGATTCTTTGACCAATCACTTGGACTCAGGCATTAGATCATATCCCATACTCTTGTTATCTCCAACGTGATCTAGAGGCAACATCACCAAAACCAAGAGCATATGAGTTTGTGGGCGCAAAATAAAGGAACCCCCATTCATGAAGAATTATGGATTAACTTGAAAACTGCACATACCCTCGGCCATTGGTTAAAGCATTGGTAGGTGGTCCAAACCTGATCAATCACTCGAGCAATGTTGAAATTTTTCCGAACTTCATGGTCACCAAACTGTAACATGAACTCAAGTTAGGTGATACAGGTTTCCAATGCGTCACTATTCGATGCATGTGAACATGACGTTAGTGTTGGTTGACAACTCTTTATAGACAACAAAACTGCTCATGGCCGAGAGAACTCCATTGTCTTCCCTTCCCACTTCCCGAGACTTCACCTATCCAAGGATCCGTGGGAACCTCCGTACTTCCTACGCAATGACTCTGTCAAAGATTTGCGTGTCAGGGGGATGGAACGATATGACCATGTGCCCAAAAAACGTCCTTTCCATATCTATCTAGTTATCGTTGGAGCAGGAGACCTTACTAGATTCATTGATCCCATATATTTGCGTGGAATAATATGGATCGAGCTTAATCAAGCAAATTTGGAGCTCATCATTGTTGTTTTCCTAGGCCCTCACGTGAGGGAGTAAGGCCCAGTCCCGCTCTGATACCATGTTGGTTTTCTTCATATACAATATAAGAGATATTCGATATATTATTACAATGATGAGTGTTCCATATATAGGGAACATAAGGTGACCATCCATGAAAGGATGCGTCCCTTGAATAATCAATAACTATTTGTTATTATTATTTACTTATTATATACTATTGTTAATAATCAATTAATAATTATATTATTAATTATTATCTTTAGAGAATGTATTCCCGATGTTGTCCAAACATCAACAACTCATGCTCGCAATGTGAGTCTATGCACTATAAGAACCAAGGGTTTTCATCTACCATGTTTGCGGGGGCTAAAGTATTAGGAACTTCTTAATCATTTTTTGGTCTAAAAACTTGAGTTCCTTTTTGGAATTTCCCTTTGTAAGGAACCCTAGGAGTGTTGTTGAGCTCTTTCCAAATTGACAATCCTATTCATCATTAACTCTTGGGTTTTTACCATTCCATCTACAATCAACTGTATATTTTCCAAGATAGCGCTAATATCTGAGGTAGGTTCGACATTATGGACTATCTTAGGTTTAGCATCCAATTTGACTCTTGAGGTAGAGAAAGGCTCAACTCTAGATGATGATAGATTGTCTTCAATCCTTGTAGCTACCTCTTGGGCTTCTTAGATTTTTTTAGGGGATTTGTCTTTGAGGAGAAAGCCCATGTGTCTTGCAAAGGCTTTGGTGTAAAGAAAGAGAAGGACACTATCTGAAGGATGATGGCTCATTGGGATCTTTTGCACTAAGTTTCCAAATTTATCATGAAATTCCCTAACAGTTTCATTCTCTTGTTTTGTGATGTTACTCAGCCTTATAAACAACATGTTGGGGTCTTCCTAGACACTCCATATTTTGAGGAATATTTCCTCCAATTTATCCATGGTTTTAATACTAGCATCAAGGAGACCATTTTACCATCGTCTAGCATCATCATGGAGGGTAGCAGAGAAAAATTTCATAGCTAAGTCTTCAACATCATCACTGATGGTATGAAGTTGAAATAAGGCCCAGAAGTTTCTCATATGATCCTCGACACTGACTACATCATTACCAGTGAATTTACAAAACCATTTCTCATACTTAGGGGGAATTTTCCTAGGGTATCCTGGTACGTTTTTATGTCTAAGAGTCTGATTTCTTGTGCTAGACATTGTGTTTAAAGGAAGATTGCCTCCAAATAGTGATTTTACTACAAGAGAGTTTTGGGGAGGTTTTCTTCTAAAGTACTTGGGAGGGTTGGTATACCTCCCTGAGCTTGTTGGCATGTTTATAGGAAGAGTGTGCTTGTTATTGATGGAAAGAACAACAACGACAATGTGGTAAGAACACCAACGATCAATGGCATGTTTATAGGTATGAAAAACAACAACGATGGCATGATTATAGGAATATTGTGCCAGGTGGGCACCAGAAGTCTTTTGGGAAGATGCATAAGAGAAAGCTCGAGAAGCTCGGAAGAGATAGTGTAGAGTTGCATGCAGAGCGCAACTATGCGCCAGGGTCGAGGTTAACTTCACTGCCAAAGCTCTGGAGAGATAACGATTTTTCGAAACACAGATGAGTCCCAAATTGATCAGGACTCGCAGAAGGATCAAAGGTCGAGGCCTTTGACACTTATAATTTCTTCCAAGTCGGGAGGAAGCGTCAGCTCAGAGATAGGAGAAGCGAGAATTTGCGAAGTCCGAGTTTGCGATGAGATCCGAGCCGTTGGATCCAGAGGACACATGGCGGGAGATCATCTTTTCAATGACTCGCAAATCGGGAATGTCAAAGGCAGAGTTGCAGAAACTCGTGAAATCCTGAAATGCGGAGAAGTGATCTCGACCGTTGGATCATGGAGAGATCTGGACTATTGATTTGGCATGACAAAGAACGAAGTCTGAGTTCTTGAAGAAGAGATCTAGACTGTTGAAATACAGAGGATTGTGGACCATTGATCTGGAGAAAGTATCGGGAAATCGAGAGTTGAAGAAAGGAAGTGCTCTAACCTTTGAAGTCGCGAGACGTGGAATTGCGATTTGATCGCAGCCGTCGATCAAAGGGAGAGATCTGGACCATTGATATGGCAAGCGTAGTTTCTTAGGTTAGGCTTGTGGTCACAGCCATGGTCACATCGATGAAGGTTAAGGGAAGAGATAGCATGTTTCTAGGCTCCACTTCACATATCACGAGTTGGGAGAACTAAGGCGACTCACAACAGAAGTTCACGATACGCGAAGTCACGAAGCACCCAGGAGGTTAAGCCTTGGGTCAGAACTGGAGGTCACATCGTCGAAGGATTAGGGGAGGAGCTAGAACGTCGCTAGGCTCCACATTAGAGATCGTCGAGATCGTGAAGAGCCTTCTGGATAGGCGTCTGATCACAGCTCGTGGTCACGTGAAAGGAAGGAGCTTAGCCAGGAAAGCTAGCGCCCACTATGTAGTTTTCTCAGGAAGGGAAAATGCGCTAAAGGGATGAGCGCATAGAGGTTTTCTCTGTAACTACCATAAACAACTGATTGATTCTGCTAGAGAATTCAGAGAGGCTTCAGGGTGATTGCCAGAGAAGCCGAAGAGTCTTGAGGTAATTGCTAGTGAAATGAAGATTCATCATTTAGACAATTGACAAATGGAAATGTGTCGAAGAATGTAAATGCCAAAGAAGCTAGAGAATCTCAACATAATGACCACTGATGACGAATAGTCTCAGAATAACGACCACTGATGAAGAACAAACTCAACATGATCACCAGAGAGGGAGAAGAGTCAAGTGTATGAACTGGCAGAGGACTTGGCATGATAAATGCAAGGAAAATAGAGAAGAGACATGGGATTCAGTAGGGAGTTATTCATGTGCACAGGAGCATGCTATGTGGAAGAGATGAAACGCACAGAAGAGGTGTAACACATTGAATGGAAATCATACACAAAGCATAAAGCGTAGAAGAAATAGTTAGAACAAAAATTCATATCTAAGAGAGGAAGAGAAAGACGATGTGCGCATGCAAAGACATAGCAGAAGAACAAGAATATCAAGGAGAGGCGTGCAGAGAGACACTGATGCAGGCAGAGCAAAGCAGTGTAGTAGAACAATGATGAGACTGGTAAGCCATAGATAAATGTTGTTTCACTGTGATATATACAAGAATAACAAAGATTTATATTTCAGGGTGGTAGCGAGGTGCTAGGGAGGACTGTTGTCCTTAGAATTTCAAGTGGGTGCTTGAACACGGGGAGTTGTAGCTTGGTGGTGCAAGGGAGAACTATTTCTCTCTGTTATATAGGTTGGTGCTTGTGTAACTGGAAGTTGGTGCTTCCATCCAGTTGGTGCTGGAACACTCAGGGAGTTGGTGCTTCCTTCTAGTGGGTGCTAGAGAAACCAGAGAGTTAGTGCTGTCATCAAGTTGGTGCTTGTAAAACAGAAGTGGTAGCCTCAAAGGGAGTTGGTGCTCCTAAGAATGATAATATACATAAAACAAATATTACTTATCATATCAAGAAGAAGAGGTTTTTCTCTTTATGGGTTTCCTCAGGAAATATCTGTCTCTGTATATTTCATGTGTGTGATTGATGTTGAATATTCTATTGCTTACTTCCCTGCATTATTGTGATCGTCATTGAGTGTTATGTAAAGAGTTTAAAATGGTATAATTGTTTAAGCACAATAACAATTGATTTACCGACCCTCTCAGGTGTCCAACAATTGGTATCAGAGCTAGTTCCTTTTATTAAAGGTAGATCAGTAAGCTTAAACATGACGAGTCATGAAAGAACTTAAACCAATAAGGACCCCCTATTCAATGGAAAAAACTTTGGCTTCTAGAAGGTTAGGATGAGAACCTACATAATGTCTTTAGGTGCAGATGTCTGGGATGTGGTAGAGACTGGTTATGTAAATCCAGTTGTACTAGCTAATAAGGATGATAAGCTAGAATTCATCTTCAACGCTAAGGCTATGAATACTATTCCAAGTGAGCTTGCAGAAGCTTAATTTGTAAAATTTATGCACTTAGAATCTGCCAAAGCAATGTGGGACAAAATCATTAGCAATTATGAAGGTAATGAGAAGGTACATGATGCCAAGCTTCAAACCTACAGATTACAATTTGAACAACTAAAGATGAATGAGGATGAGACAGTTAATAAATTTTTCTTAAGAGTTGAGGAGCTTGTGAATTCCATGAAAGGTCTTGGTGAGAAGATTGAAGACGTATTATTAGTTCAGAAGATCTTAAGATCTCTGCCTGATAGATTCAATCCAAAAGTTTCTGCAATAGAAGAACTGAATGATCTTAAGACTCTGTCTATTGATCAACTCCTAGGAACTCTAACTACTTATGAAATGAGGATTAATAAAGATAAATCTACCACTAGAGAAGCATCATTTAAAGTAGATAAGAATGAGGATTTTGAGCCTGATGAAATTGAAGCAAAATTTGTGAGAAGATTAAAGAAAGGATCAGGCAAGTACCAAGGCAAGTTTCCCTTCAAATGTTTTAACTGTGGAAAGATAGGTCACTTTTCATCTAAGGTTCCACACAAGAAGAAGGACCAGAACTTTGAAGGTGAAGAGAAGTACAAATCCAAAAGATCTGATAAAAAAAAAAGTTTTTGTGTAAACAATGATGACTCTTCAGAAGACACAGATAGTGACTCTTCCTAGGAAGATAAGGTAAATGACTTCATGCTTATGGCCAAAGAGGATTATGATAATAAAATCACATGAAGTGATGATAATTGTGAAGAAGCTGTGGTTGAATTGGAAGGAGAGTTGATCAACGCTTTGGAAGAGATTGATAGAGTCAGACTTAAGAAGAGAAAGCACAAACAATTGTTGATACAGTTCAAGAAAGGCAGTAAAAAACCTGATGAAGATGTTGCCCTGCTAAAAGTGGAATTAGAAGAGGCAAAGAAAATAGAGGACATCTGAAACAACAGTTATCAGAGAAGAAAGCAACATGTGAAGCCTTGGAAGAAGAGGTAGTACAAACCAGAAAGAGATGGAGAAGTTTAAAGAATTGTATCTCCAAAGTCTTCTAAGCATTAAAGCCTCAAAAGGATTAGCCATCATTCGGAATCAACAAAGGAATCCAAAGTTGAAAACTGGTTTGGGTTATGAAGAAGGATCAAGTAGTGGTTAACCAAGCACCAAAAAATCCATTAAGTTTGTCAAATCTACATTCATTGACAACAATAAATATGGAGAAACAAAGGAAGATAATCAACCGCCAAGGAAGAGTGAAAGAAAAAGCACCAGAATTGAATCTGTAGAACAAAGAAATAATACACCCTCTACTCAAAGAAATCATCAGCATGGAATAAATCAACCTGCTCAAAGAATACAACTATTTTCCAGGTACAAAGGATTGTTCTATGGATATTGTTTTTTTTGTTCTAACTTTGGTCACAAAGCTGTAAACTGTTCTTTAAAATTTAGATATGAGAAATCAAAACACTCAAGGAATAGATATTTGCCGCAACAAAGAATGAGACAGACAAGTAACAAACAATCATAGACTGCAAGTCATGTGATGGCTGGGAAAAGGACACAGGTTAAGCATAACAATCGTTATGATCCTCTATTCAATGAACCAAAATGTCACACCTTCCATAATTATGGACATAAAGCTGTAGATTGTCGCTTAAGGAACTATGAACCAAACTTGAATTCCTCTGCTAAAAATGTCAAGGTTTGGAAGAAGAAAGAAAATCACAAGTGTGGATTAGTGTTGTTTTCTCAAAGACAAAAGAACCCCTGGTATATTGATAGTGGATGCTCCAAACATATGACGAGAGACAAAAGTAAGTTTCTATGTCTAAGTGAAAGCAAATCAGGAAATGTAACCTTTGGAAATGATTCTTCGGGTAAAATCAAGGGTAAAGGGATGGTGAGTTTAAGTAATGGCAAAGGAAAAGCCCAGAATGTTCTGCTTGTAGATGGGATGAAACATAATTTGCTCAATGTAAGTCAAATGTGTGACAGAGGATGTGACGTGGTGTTCACTTCCAAGTATTATGAGATAAAGTTTGTAAACTCAGGACAAGTGGTGGCTAAAGGAATAAGGATAGGAAATAATGTATATGTGCTGAAATAAAATAAAGAAGAGTGTCACCTAAGAAAACATGATGAAACATGGTTATGGCATAAGAGAATTGGACATCTAAACTTTGACCACTTAATCAAGCTAACAAATCTTGAGTCATTAAAAGATCTTCCAAGAATATCAAATCCACAAGAATCTGTGTGTAAACCTTGCCAAGTAGGAAAGTTGACCAGGACATAGTTTAAATCCAAAAGATCTACTTCAACAAAGAAAACACTCCAAATAGTTCATATGGATATATGTGGACCATCAAGACAAGAAGGTACAGGGAAGGAAAACTGCTTTATGCTGGTCATTATGATTACTCTAGACTTACTTGGGTTTCTTTCCTCAAAGAAAAGTTTGAAGCATTTGAGAAATTCAAAACATTTAAGGCCTTAACTAAGAATCAAACAGGCAAGAGATTAAAGGCAGTAAGATCAGAAAGAGAAGGATAATTTATTTTAAGTGATTTCAAGGAATTTTGTGATAAACATGGGATTAAGAGAGAATACACGATCCCAGGAACTCCACAACAAAATGGAGTACTTGAGAGGAAAAATAGAACAGTTCAAAAAATGGCCAGGTCAATGATGAATGAGCAGACCATTGGTCAAACTTACTGGGTAGAAGCAATACACACACCAACCCATATTCTTAACAAGTCCCACCTCAGACCACATAGTGACAAGACACCTTATGAACTGTGGTATGGAAGACCTTCTTCAATCAAACAGTTCAAATTATTTGGGAGTAAGTGCTACATAAAGAATAATAATGAAAACCTTGGTAAGTATGATGATAGGGATGATGAAGGCATCTTCTTAGGATATGCTACCAACAACAAAGGATACAAATAATTTAATAAAAGATTGCATAAATTAGTTGATTGCATTGATTTAAAGGTTGATGAAGGAGTCCCAGTAAGACAAGTGAGAAATATTGAGTCTACTACAGAGGACACAGTTGAAACTGAAGAGGAACAGGTCCAAGAATCAGATGGAGAAGAGACACCCACACAAGAAGAGTCAGGACACCAATCAACATCAAACCCTTCCTCCAGAATTACTCAAAAGAATCATCCTGAAAGTCAGATAATTGGTGAGAAAGACAAAGGTGTACAAACCAGGAGAAGAATAATCAAAGACACCAAGCAATCACATATGGATTTCATATCCATGGTGGAACCTAACAACTTTAATGAAGCTAGTAAAGATGTAAATTGGTTGAAATCAATGAATGATGAATTGGACCAGATTGAAAAGAATGACACCGCAAATAAAAATGTAATAGGATCAAAATGGGTCTACAAAAATAAGATGAATGAGCAAGGAAATATTGTAAGAAATAAGGTTAGATTGGTCTGCAAAGGATATGCTCAAATAGAAGGACTGGATTTTGATGAAACATTTGCGCACGTAGCAAGATTAGAAGCTATTAGAATGTTTCTTGCCTATGCTTTTCATAAAAAATTTAAAGTCTATCAAATGGATGCCAATTAAGCTTTTATAAATGGAGATCTAAAAGAAGAATCTATATGGAACAACCAGAGGGTTTCCAACTGTCAGATAACCCTGACTTTGTCTGCAAGTTGAAGAAATCCTTATATGGGTTAAAACAAGATCCTCATGCTTGGTATTATAGACTGGATAAGTATCTTCAAGACAAAGGGTTCAAGAGAGGAACAATTGACAACAATCTATATATCAAAACACAGGGTAATGATTTTCTCATTGTGTTGGTCTATGTAGATGACATCGTCTTCAGAAGCAATGATGCTTCGTCGATACAATGGTTTGCCTCTGCCATGCAGTCTGAATTTGAAATGTCTATAATAAGGGAACTGTCGTTTTTCCTTGGTCTGCAAATTACTCATAATTTTGAAGGATTATTTCTTTCTCAGGAGAAATATCTAAAAGAAATTTTGAAAAGGTTTCAAATGGAAGATTCTACACCTATGAGAACACCTATGGTCACTGGATGAGAGTTAAGTAAGGATGATGACTCACCTGATGTTGATCAGAGTTCATATAGGTCTATGATAGTTAGCCTATTTTACATCACAGCATCCCATCCAGACATAATGCATGCTATTGGAATGGTAGGAAGGTATTAGGCTGCACCTAAACAAATTCATTTGTTAGCTGTCAAAATAATATTCAGATGCTTGAAAGGGACCATGGACTATGGTCTATGGTATCCTAGGAATCAAAATTTTCAACTATCAGTCTATTCAGATGCTGATTGGTCTAACTGCATGGATGAAAGGAAAATCACGAGTGGAGACACATTCTTCTTAGGAGATTCCCTTGTATCCTGGTTAAGCAAGAAGCAAGTTTCCATTTCATTATCAACTACAGAACATGAATACATTGCAGCTACCACTTGCTATACCCAAGTGTTGTGGATGATTCAAACACTTGTAGACTTGGAGGTAAAATATATTGCACCGATCCCAATTCATTGTGACAATACCAGTGAAGTCAGTGTGTCAAAGAACCCTGTCTTTCACTCCAAGATTCAAGCATATACCCATCAAGTATCACTTCTTGAGAGAACAGGTGATCAACATTGTTTTTTCTTTGCATTTTATTCCATCCAAAGATCAGATTGTTGATATCTTCACTAAACCACTTGCAAAAGATCAGTTTGAGTATCTACGCCAGAAGTTGGGTGTGACCCCATTTTCGACCTAAGAGAGTCCATCCTGTCAGGGGGAGTATGTGTTGGTTGAATATCTGATACCCCGAAAAGTACTGCAACAACTCAGGGGGAACATGTTTTCTTTGACATTGATGTCAAAGGGGGAGAAAAGGTGTGGTCATGCTAGAATTAGAGGTCTAAGTAGAATAGTGTAGCCATTCAGGGTTGCCATCAATGCCAAAGGGGGATATTCTTGGCATGTTTATAGGCAGAGTGTGCTTGTCATTGATGGCAAGAACAACAACGACGATGTGGCAAGAAAAACAATGATCGATGGCATGTTTACATGCAATAAAAACAACAATGATGGCATGATTATAGATAGATTGTGCTAGGTGGGCACCCAAAGTCTTTTGGGAAGACACAGAAGAGAAAGGTCGAGGAGCTCAGAAGAGATAGTGCAGATTTTCATGCAGAGCGCAAATGTGCACCAGGGTCGAGGTTAACTTCACTACCAAAGCTCAGGAGAGATAGCATTTTTCAGAAACATAGATGAGTCCCAAATTCAACAGGACTCTCAGAAGGATCAAAGGTTGAGGCATCAAACACTTATAATTTCTTCCAAGTCGAGAGGAAGCGTCAGCTTAGAGATAGGAGAAGCGAGAATTCGTAAAGTCTGAGTTCACAATGAGACCTGAGCCGTTGGATCCAAAGGACACGTGGTAGGAGATAATCTTTTTGTTGACTCACAAATCGAGAATGTCAAAGGAAAAGTTGCGGAAACTTGCAAAATCCCGAAATGCGAAGAAGTGATCTCGACCATTGGATCATGGAGAGATCTAGACCGTTGATTTGGCACGACAAAGAACGAAGTCCGAGTTATCAAAGAAGAGATCTAGATCGTTGAAATACAAAGGATGGTGGATCGTTGATTTGGAGAAAGTATCGGGAAATCGAGAGTCTAACCTTTGAAGTCGCGAGACGCGAAATCACGATTTGATCATAGCCATCGATCAAAGGGAGAGATATGCACCATTGATCTAGCAAGTGTAGTTTCTGAAGTTAGGCCTGTGGTCATAGCCATGGTCACATCGAAGAAGTTTAAGGGAAGAGCTAGCATGTTTCTAAGCTCCACTTCGTAGATCGCGAGTTGGGAGAACTAAGGCGACTCACAATAGGATTTCGCGATATGCGAAGTCACGAAGCACCCAGGAGGTTAAGCCCTGGGTCATAACTGGAGGTCACATCATCGAAGGATTAGGAGAGGAGCTAGCACATCTCTAGGCTCCACATCAGAGATCGCCAAGATCGCGAAGCACCTTCTGGATAGGCGTCTGATCACAGCTCGTGGTCACATGAAAGGAAGGGGCTTAGCCAGTAAAGCTAGCGCCCACTATGTAGTTTTCTCAGGAAGGGAAAATGCGCCAAAGGGATGAGAGCGCAAAGGTTTTCTCTGTAACTTCCATAGAATTCAGAGAGGCTTCAGGGTGATTGCCAGAGAAGCCGAAGAGTCTTGAGGTAACTTCCAGTGGAATGAAGATTCATCATTTAGACAATTGACATATGGAAATGTGTTGAAGACTCTAACTGCCAAAGAAGCCGGAGAATCTCAACATGACAACCACTGATGATGAATAGTCTCAGCATAACGACCATTGATGAAGAACAAACTTAGCATGATTGCCAAAGAGGACAAAGAGTCGAGTATATGGACTGGCAGAGGACTTGTCATGATAAATGCGCCCATAACAGAGAAGAGGCGTGGGCTTTAGTAGGGAGTTATTCATGAAAAAAAGAGCATGCTGTGTGGAAGAGCCGAAACACACAAAAGAGGCGTAGCACATTGAATGGAAATCATACATAGAGAATAAAGCACAAAAGCAATAGATATAACAAAAATGAATATCTGAGAGAGGAAGAAAAAGCTGATGTGCGCATGCAGAGACAGAGCAGAAGAACATAAAGCTCAAGGAGAGGCATGCAGAGAGACACTGATGCAGGCAGAGCCGAGTAGTGTAGCAGAACAGTGATGAGACTTGTAAGCCATGGATAAGTGTTGTATAACTGTGATATATATAATAATAACAAAGACTTATATTTCAGGGTGGTAGGGAGGTGCTAGGGAGGACTGTTGTCGTTAGAATTTCAAGTGGGTGCTTGAACACAAGGAGTTTTAGCTTCCATCTGGTTGCAGCCAGAAAAACTAGGGTGGCAAGGTGGTGCAAGGGAGAACTATTGCTCTATGTTATACAAGTTGGTGCTTGTGTAACTAGAAGTTGGTGCTTCCATCTAGTTGGTGATGGAAAACTCAGGAAGTTGGTGCTAGAGAAACCAGGGAGTTAGTGCTCTCATCAAGTTGGTGCTTGTAAAATAGAGGTGGTAGCCTCAAAGGGAGTTGGTGCTCCTAAGAATGATAATGTACAGAAAATAAAGATTACTTATCATATCAAG
>SNQJ01S0249785.1:0-12909 GCA_010110895.2 Picea sitchensis
GTTTTCCAAAAAAATTAATTTTAAATTTTTAGGTAAGGGGTTTGTGGTGGAAGTCTGATCCCGTTGCATCGAATAACTTTAGGGTTTCCGTAGTAAGGGTTTCTGATTCCGGCTAGGCCGTATGGATCCTCCCTTTGGACGCCGCCCGACCTTTCCATGATCATTCAATTTGAAGCGGGCGGTCTTTACAAAAACTAATGAGGTTGTTTTTGAGGATGAAGTCCTCAACACATTGGAGATCTTCTACGTGGAAACATATTCTGTAAGCATGCAGAGAGCCAGGAGGAAACGCACTTTGGTTGACCTGGATCTGTTAGACGTGCCACATCGCACCCATTTGACGACAGAGCTTCCCATCGGTCCTGCTCCTCATTTATCCATGCAGGATAGCAAGATGTGTTTTTCTCCATCTCCCTCCCTCAAAGTGCCCCCGCAGACCTCTCAACCTCGAAAGGAAGTTTCTCCTTCTTTACCACTCCTCCCTCATTCCACTAGGGTTTTCCGAAGCCTTCCTCGTGAAGAGTGAGTGCATTGGATATAGTGGTGCTTCGTCATTGGATATAGTTTCATGTGTTTGACATAGAGTGTTGGTCCTTGATCAAGTTTTGGGATAATCTTGGTGAGACTTCATACACCTCTACCTCGGGTGAGACTTCATCTGCTTCGCAGGTGTTGCCGAAAGGGCCGGTAGTTAGGGTTTTGTTGGTGCGCTATTGTAGCATTGAACCCCGGGTCTGCCCCTATGCCAACAAATGGTTCCGTTGCCGGGACCTGAAACTGTGATTGTTGGAAACTAAAGAAGAAGAAGCTTTGTGAAAAGATTCGATCTAAAACCGTGGAAGCTCTGTGCATAGATATGTTGCCCTAGTACGCAACATCCTACTTGACCTGTGAAGCCTTGTGCCAAGAAAGAAAGGTCTGAAGAAAAGAGGTCAGATCTGCAAGAAAAGAGATTGATACTGAAGAAAATAAGCAAGATCTGAATGCTTTGTGCTCTAAGAAAGGTAAAAGTGGAAGTTTCTGCAGAAAAGAGGTAAGATCTGTAAGCTTAGTGCTCTGATAAAGGTAAGAATAGTTAAAAGTTTTTAGATATGAAAACTTTGTGCTCTGTAGAAGTAAGATTAGTGAATTTTTTTTGTTTCTAAAGCATGGATCTAGGTATGTTTGATAGATTTTGTCCTAGCTTGAAAACTAGGGCACTGATAGATGAAAGAAGATTTGATATGAATGGATCTGACAAGAGTAGTGAAAGATATGTTATACCTATGCATAGAAAGAATGTTTGGACTAACAAATGGTTGCAGAATCCTAGAAAGATTTTTTTGCAGGTTAGCTACCATGATCCTAGTGTGCAGTACAGGAGAGGCTGGGGATCATTTAAAAGAAAGAGATGATTGACCCTAAGTTACAGTTGCAGAAAACCAGGCCATCTGGCTAAGGAATGCCCCAGTGGAAGACCTAGTTGTCTCTGTTGCAAAGCTATGGACCATGAAGTGTTGGATTTCCCCAGGATGATTGCTAAGCTTGAAGGAATGAATATGAACCCTAAGGCAGATCCAAAACCAACAGAACCCCAGAAAGAATCAGAGAAGGTATTACTACAGATGAAGACACCTTGAATGACCACCGACATGTTAGGTTATCCGAGGTCTTTAAAGAAAAAGAATGTATCGAGGCAAGAGTAGGAGACTTCGACAAATGAATATCATGACAGAGAGAACTTGGGAAGCTGTAGGAAGGCCTGCTATGATTCCTTCATTAGGAGGAATAGGGTTATTCAGAGGGAAATTGATAAACCTATGTGGAAAGCTCACTCAGATATCTATGAATGTCAATGGAACTTCAACAAAAGAAGATTTTGAGATTATTAAATTTATTGAGGACAGCGCCCCGTTTACCATGTTACTGAGAAAGCGATGGATTGATAGAGATCAAGCTAGACAAAAGGAAGAAGAAGAAGTTTTGGAACAACAGAAAAAGAGTTAAAATACTTCATGACCAAAAGGATCGCACAGTTGATTGAAAAACAGGAGAACAGATCAAAGCTATTTCTCACAGAGACCCTGATGTTGAAGCTACAAGAAAATTGGAAGGCCCCTAGAATACTGAAGAACCTATCCTAGACAAAGAAGAGATATTACCCCTGAGTCCAAGGAGAGAACCTCAACTGCGTGCAGTGACTATGCTAAATGAAGATAGGAATCAGAACGGAAAAAGACAGACTGAGTTGAAGATTACTAGAAAGAAGGCTAGAAAGATAAGTAAGAAGAGGGCTAAGATTGAAAATTTACAGAAGGCCCCAGAGGGGGCATCGTAGAAAGAAAACTTGCAGATTGGGAGCTTCGTCGGGATATCAAAACAACGAGCTATGGCACCTCGCTGTGGCGGAGCAATATAGCCATTGGGACTGATATATCCGTTCGACTTCCACCCCGAATGGACATAAAAGAAATAAAGGTTCATCATTAGACCGTTGGACCACGCCATAATGGATAGAACAAGCGTTAATGGAAGCTTCATACTTGTTGCAAGTAGACTGTTGCCGAATTTTTTATTTAGTCCATCACACCACGCACCGAGAACACTTTTGTCAACTGAGAATTTGAGCCCACAGATTAAGCCTATTTTGCACAATGATCATTGCCGTGTTGCCATCTCTTTCATTGTAGTATCTGACATAATCCCGAACCCGATCTAGTTAACCCTGAGTTTGCATGTTGGACGAGCTCAGCCCTGCAGAGAAAGTTGTTGAGGAAGTTCTGATCGATTTAATGACTGAGAGAGTCATGTCGGAGTGAGGGTTATCTACAGGTGTACAGACTTTATCCATGAGAAACGTGCAAACATCTCCCTCCACTTCTCGAGCCAGACCATCCCGACAGATCGATGAGAAGCAAACTAAGCATAAGGATGATCTTGCGAACGCTAAACTGATTCCGAGAATCCTACCTGCCTACATTCCACCCCTGAGCAGCACAGTTACTCAAGATAGTGTGCCCAGAGACTTCGAGTACCCTTTAGTCATGCCGTACCTACCCAAAGGGATACACACAGTTCACGCAGACCAAGACAAGATTGTAGCGTTGAAGTTTAGTTACTTCAACCTCGGCGACATGAAGGTCTACAACATGCTCGCTCCATACAAGTACCTAACGAAGACAAAAGGAAATAATTCGAAGATCGTCCCTCAGGCATGGACCCATAAACTCGCGCAGTCCACATTGCTAAATGTTATGAATATCCCGCACTTTGGCAGACACCAGGAGGTGAATGCATGCATTAAGTTGCTGCTATCTTGATACCATGGAGGTTACTTATGGTTAAACTGTCGCATAACAGTGGATCCGATGTTGATCAATCAGATCACGGGCTTAAGCATGCAAGGCCCTGACTCGTAGGATTTTTATCCTGGTAAAACCACGGACAAAGAATTAGCACAGAAGATTAAAGAAACATATGGCGATGTTGAGAAAGGAATGCGAGGCTACAAGGTAGCCTCTATCCAGAACGACGCAGTGCGCCTATCCTGTCAACTAATTGCTGAGAAATTAGTTCGCAAGAACTGGCCCACCCAAGTGACCGGATTCGTAGTTGACCTCGCAGGGAAGTGCGCAGAGAGTGTACAGATGAATTGGGTACAATACCTTGTAAACCAGCTAGAGCTTAATTGCAGGGATGCACAGTACCAAGGGTATGAGTTACATTTCAGTTGGCTTCTCATACTGATCACATTCATTGCATGGGAAATGTTGGAAGGTGTGACCTTCCCAGACATCGAGCCATTTGAACCTTTAGCTACGAAGTTCAGTACCCCGTGGTACTCGAACAACATGAACAAGCAATGGCAGTCAAATGCCGTGTTTCACACTTATTACAACCAATTGAAGCTATCCATCCAAGCCGAACCGCACATGACCCCGAATACTCTCCACAGGTTTCGGCCTTTGATGAAATTCATCGCGGACTGCCATTTTATTTACATCACAGTGCACGTCGATTCTCATAAGAAAGAGCTGCAGTCATACTATAAGTTGACATAAGAAGACCTCGAAGATATCACCAAGGAATGGTTGGTGGACCTCCTCATTCCAACAAACCTCGCAGAACTCTCCGACATCGAGAGCCCAGAAACTGTGCCAGATACACCATGCCCGAGCAAGACCAAGAAGGATGAAGAGGTTCATGATGTAGAAAACGCCTTGGTAAGGACTGCTTCCATTTCACCAGATGAATGGGGTGATGGTGAAGAGGTAGAAGGGACAGACACGCAACAGAATAAAGGCGAGGGAACATCACATAGAGACAAGGAGGACCCGGCCTCGAAGAAAAGAAAGGTTTCCCCCCAGAAGCCGTCATTACGGAAGAAAGTAAAAGAAACCTAGACTAAGTTCCAGATTGTCCTCACTCCTGATGACTTCAATTTTATCATCGTTGCCCTGAATGATGCTTCACAAGAGATAGAAGAAAAGTAGGAGGCTAAGCAGGAGGAAATGTATAGCCATATTGAGGCTGAGCTCCGAGGGGTGCAACAGGCACTTCTATCCAGCCGTTCAGTCTCCACTGTGCCTTTATCAATAGGAACAATAGAAATGGGGGATGATCCATCTCAACTCCACCGAATCACCGACTTAGTCGAAGCTCGCCTTCGACGAGCTCAGGAAGAAACAATGCAAGCCACTTAGGCTTTAACACAGGTATAGGGAGTTCTTATGGAGCATCGCAACACTTCAGAATGAGAAAAGATTGCTCTCCAAGAAAAATGGGATACAGAGAAAGCAGAGCTGCAACAAAGCAAAGAACAATTACTCGTAGAGAAACTCGAGATAAAGGAACTGGTCAATAGAGAACTTCGCTCTGTGACAGTCGTTGAAGTCCAGACAGAGGAGCGGGTTCCATAGTAGGTGGCACAACTTGAAGAAGTAATATAGAAACTCCAGCAACACATCACCGATCTAGAGCTCTGTACCGTACCCGAGACCCCTCAGGAGATAATTGACCAGCGAGGAGAAATTTCTTGCAGCGTAGTTGACAGATTAAAATCTGTTACCTTGGAGTGCAAGCAAATAAGTAACCAGAGCACCTAGACATATGAAAACCTTACAGAGAATCCCGAATTACAGGCGTTGGAATCACAGCTCTAGGAAGAAAAACAACTTGCAGATACACTACAGGCGCAGCTCAAGGCCCTGTCTACAATAGATAGAATGAAAAGATCTCACGAACAACACACAGCTCATCAGCATATCCATATGATCAAGAGAAAATTGATGGAAGTCACTCAGTGAATCCAACCTGTGCAAGACAAGGCATGCCTATTGTTTTTTGTGATCGAAAGCCAAGGAGTAGAGCTCGAACAAGTTGTCATCACCGCAGAGCAACGCCTAGAAGGACCAGTAAATGACGCAGTGATCTTGGAATTCACCGAGCAAGAGGCCATAGCAAAGTAGTAGGTCGAAGCAGCTCGAGCCAAGCTCGAGGCGTTCAAGGAAAAATTGCGCAGACCAGAGTGACTCGGGGGCCTGTTGGGGGCCTGTTGGCCCTTGACCAAGTTTTGGGATAATATTGGTCATGTTGACGTATTTTGGGACTTCGACAGCCAGTCGAAGGAGGAGCACAAGGCGAAGCATAGATCACGGGATCTCGGCCCACTTTTGGGTCCTTTTTGGGTTTTTGGGAGTATGTAATGGGAAAGGGATGTTGGCCCGTGGGTTTACCCACACTTAGGCCCACTTTTGTAATGTATAAATAGATATCTAGGCATCTATCGGAATATATAGAGATGTATGTTATGTAATCTAAGTGCTAATAGATTTTGTAGTTGATATGTGCATGACTGTAAGAGGCTTGCAGAGCTAAGTGAAAGTCATTGTAAGAAGTTGTGGGAGGCTTTGTGCTGTAGCGCAAGGAAGAAGGATCTAGCAAGCTGCGCAGATATTCTATCCTAGGCGAAGAAGGGATTTGGTGGCTCTGTGCTATAACCGAGTGAAGACACTAATAAAGAAGAATATTTGGTGGACGTAGCCACAGGGGGGGGTGAACCATGTAAATCTATGTGTTATGCTTTGTGCCTTGACTTGATGTCTTTATCCCTTCTTTTGCTAAGTGATTTGATATATTTAGATAGATCTACTTATGTTTTGTGCTTCTTAGATGTGTGTGAATGTTAGATCTGACATGTATAAAGACGCTTAGTGCTGATCTATTAGATCTGACCTGTTTTACTGTTGCTAAGTGCTGAAATACATTAGATCTAAGTGAATGCTGCGATGCTCTGTGCTTTCTATGAAGTATAATAAGAGTTGAGTATAGATGAAAGATCAATGCTAAGTGATTTGTAAGCCAAATAATCACAGATCTGTGTCCCAGCTAAGGTTGCAGACACCTGATTCTTGCAACCACCCCTGCCTCTACCTCGGGTGAGACTTCATCTGCTTCACAGGTGTTGTCGAAAGGGCCGATAGTTAGGGTTTTGTTGGTGCGTTGTTGTAGCGTTGAACCTAGGGTTTTCCCTTGTGCCAACATAGAGTGATCCGATGAATCATATTCCCTCGATCTTAATGACTACATATTCCACGTTGGTTGTGGTCATGGATGTTTCCCCACACGGGTTTTGCCACGTAAAAATATTGGTGTGTTGTTTTTTGATCTGATTGTGTGAGTGGTTACTGAAGGTGTTCATCCTCTGTTGGATTACTTGTGTTGTCGAACACCCGCAACCCCTCCTTCCCCATGTCCTCATCTCCCACCCCTTTCATTAACTTTCCTGAGGTGTCATTTCCTTCATATCTCGCTCCCCAAACTCTTTCATCTCTCCTAAAATATTTCTCAACTATAAGTGATATTCCCCCCTAAAATATTTCTCAGCTATAGGTCAAGCCAAAAAAGACATCCAAAATGGGAATAAATTCACCATTGATGAGGACCTTGGAGTAGGGAAAGATAGGGGAAGGGTTTCCCCATGATCTATATTTCTTTTCACACCCGTGGGGTTGAGGGTGCCCAAAAGATGCTAGTCCTAAATGTTGATATGGTTGTGTGAGTGGTTATTGAAGGTGTTCGTCCTCTATTGGAATACTTGTGTTGTCGATCATGGTATCGTAGCGCATTTGAAGACCCTTTTCCGTTGTAGATCGAGATCTTGAAGCCCTGTTGCCAAATATCTAGATTCTACTATTTTCGTACATTCCTTGGATGCGAGGACTGTTCCATTGCATCCAAAGTGATTATTTCATTTAGGAACACTTTTTCATTTCACTCAAAAATGTTTCCGTTTGCCCAAGATATGGTCATTTTAGTTAAATTGAGAGGCATAAATCTTGAATACACCCTTTTAAATTTTTATAGAGATAAGATTTCAATTTTATTTCAATTTTCTATTTTTTTTATTTTCAGATTGCTACTCTTTTCAATATGTGTATGCTTTTTTTCTTACGCTCTATTCGATCTCGGAAAATCAGAAACAAAGTGTAAAGGGTTTCCCTGGCTGCGTATGCTCTTTGTTGTGTGCTCTATGCGATCTTGGTAAATCAGAAACATTGGGAAAATTTACGTTTTTTGGGTAAGCTAACCAAGATCTAATCCTCGTTGTTGATAAATTCTTCTCAAGTCTTTTGTGACAGTAATGGTACGACTGGAATTGCAGACTACACGAATTACGATGACATGAAATATGCTATGAGATATCTCGACCACTTTGAGTTCAAGCACGTATTTTCTCACAGGGATTTTATAAGGGTTTGTGAGTATAAGTATGTACAAAAGATAACCATTTCTGATAGCCCCAACTATGCTTATAGCCGTAGTCATATCTGTTGAAGGAGTTGAAACCGAAGCCCGAGCCGAAACCCAAACTGCAGCAAAAGCCGCGACAACTCTCTAAGGCGTGGATCAACTTCACACTCCATGGATAAAATTGGAAGTCACAGAAACGGTAGCAAAAGTGTGCACCATAGCCGTATCAGGAGTTGAAGCCCATCCTATTCTCGTTCACTTGCATGCCACTTTGAATGAAATTTTTCTTTACAATATCCTCTGTCGGGTGTCCCTTCCACTTAACCATATTTTCAAGATAGGTCTTGCTCCTGCTCTTCTTGCCAATTCTCTGATCAATGATCTTCTCCATTTGTGGTTTTTCTGCTATAGTCATTTGTTTCTCCCACTAAATCTTATCTTGATCTTTTGATCCCTCTGCGTCATCTTTCTAGTAAGGATACAGGTCTGAAACTTTGAATATGGCGATATGCCCACATTATCTGGCAACTCAATCTCATAGGCATTTTCATCAAACTTCCTCAAGGTCTTACATGGCCCTATATTCTTCATTTTTAACTTGTGATGCGTTCCCTTAGGGAACCTTTCTTTCCTGAGATGTGCCAGAACCTGATCTCCCACCTCAAATTGAAGTTCTCTGCGGTGTTTATTAACTCTGCGCTTGTCCTCTTGGCTAGAGTTTTGTAATTGTCCTCTGATCTGGCTATGGAGCTTTTGCATTTCTGCAGCAAAATCTTCTGCTCCAACACTTCTGATCTCACTCTGTCCCAAGTCTCTCAATTCGGACACTCCCCTGGGTTGCATTCCATACAATATCTGGAATGGGATCTTTCTAGTGCTTCTGTTTGGCGAGTTGTTGTATGCAAATTCTTCTTGTGGAAAAATCCGATCCCATTGGTTATGATGCTGCAGAGAAAGTTGTTGAGGAAGTTCTGATCGATTTAATGACTGAGAGAGTCATGTTGGAGTGAGGGTTATATACAGGTGTATAGGCTTCATCCATGAGAAATGTGCAAGCATCTCCCTCCACTTCTCGAGCCGGACCATCCCAACAAGTCGATGAGAAGAGAACTAAGCATAAGGATGATCTTGCGAATGCTAAACTGATCTCGAGCATCCTACTTGCCTACATTCCACCCCTGAGCGGCGCAGTTACTCGGGATAGTGTGCCCAGAGACTTCGAGTACCCTTTAGTCACGACGTACCTACCCAAAGGGATACGCGCAGTTCACGCAGACCAAGACAAGATTGTAGTGTTGAAGTTTAGTTACTTCAACCTCGACGACATGAATGTCTACAACATGCTCGCTCCATACAAGTACGTAATGAAGACAAAAGGAAATAATTCAAAGATTGTCCCTTAGGAATGGACCCATAACCTCACGCAGTCCACATTGCTAAATGTTATGAAGATCCCACACTTTGGCAGACACCAGGAGGTGAATGCATGCATCAAGTTGCCGCTATCTTGCTACCATGGAGGTTACTTATGGTTAAACCATCGCATAACAGTGGATCCGATGTTGATCAATTAGATCATGGGCTTAAGCATGCAAGGCCCTGACCCGTAGGATTTTTATCCTGACAAAACCACAAACAGAGAATTAGCGCAGAAGATTAAAGAAACATATGGTGATGTTGAGAAAGGAAGGTGAGGCTACAAGGTAGCCTCTATCTAGAACGATGCATTGTGCCTATCTTATCAACTAATTGCTGGGAAATTAGTTCGCAAGAACCGGCCCACCCAAGTGACTGGATTCGTAGTTGACCTTGCAGGGAAGTGCGCGGAGAGTGTACAGATGAATTGGGCACAATACCTTGTAAAAAAACTAGAGCTTGATTGCAGGGATGCACAATACCAAGGGTATGAGTTCCATTTCAGTTGGCTTCTCATACAAATCGCATTCATTGCATGGGAAATGTTGGAAGGTGCGACCTTCCCGGACATCGAGCCATTTGAACCTTTAGCTACGAAGTTCAGTACCCTGTGGTACTCGAACAACATGAACAAGCAATGGCAGTAAAATGCTGTGTTTCACACTTATTACAACCAATTGAAGCTATCCATCCAAGCCAAACCGCACATGACCCCGAATACTCTCCACAGGTTTCAGCCTTTGATGAAATTCAACGCGGACCGCCATTTTATTTACATCATAGCGTGTGCCGATTCTCATAAGAAACAACTGAAGTCATACTATAAGTTGACAGAAGAAGACCTCGAAGAGATCACCAAGGAATGGTCGTCGGACCTCCTCATTCCAACAAACCCCGCAGAACTCTCCGACATCGAGAGCCCATAAACTGTGCCAGATACACCAGACCCGAGCAAGACTAAGTAGGATGAAGAGGTTCAAGATGTAGACAATGCCTCGGTAAGGACTGCTTCCATTTCACCAGATGAATGAGGTGATGGCGAAGAGGTAGAAGGGACAAACATGCAACATAAGAAAAGAGAGGGAATATCGCATAGAGACGAGGAGGACCCCTCGAAGAAAAGAAAGGTTCCCCCCCATAAATCGTCATCACAGAAGAAAGTAAAAGAAACCCAGACTAAGTTCTAGACTGTCCTCACTCCCGATGACTTCAATTTCATCATCGTTGCCCTGAATGATGCTTCACAGGAGATAGAAGAAAAGTAGGAGGCTAAGCAGGGGGAAATGTATAGCCATATTGAGGCTGAGCTCTGAGGGGTGCAATAGGCACTTCTATCCATCCGTGCAGTCTCCACTACACCTTTATTAGTAGGAACAACAAAAATGGGGGATGAGCCAACTCAACTCCACCGAATCGCCGACTCAGTCGAAGCTCGCCTTCGATGAGCTTAGGAAGAAAAAATGCAAGCCACTTAGGCTTTAACACAGGTACATGGAGTTCTTATGGAGCAACGCAACAGTTCAGAATGAGAAAAGATTGCTCTCCAAGCCAAATGGGATACAGAGAAAGCAGAGCTACAACAAAGCAAAGAACAATTGCTCGCAGAGCAACTCGAGATAAAGGAAATGGTAAACAGAGCACTTCGCTCTGTGACAGTCGTCGAAGTCCAGATAGAGGAACGGGTTCCACAGTAGGTGGCACAACTTGAAGAAGTAATCCAGAAACTCCAGCAGCACATCACCGATCTAGAGCTCCGCACCGTACCCAAGACCCCTGAGGAGATAAGAGACCAGTGAGAAGAAATTTCTCGCAACGCAGTTGGCAGATTAAAAGATCTTTCCTTGGACTATAAGAAAATAACTAACCAGAGCGCCCATACATATGAAAACCTTACAGAGAATCCTGAATTACAGGCGTTGGAATCGCAGCTCCAGGAAGAAAAACAACATGCAAATACACTACAGGTGCAGCTGAAGGCCCTGTCTGCAATAGATAGAATGAAAAGATCTCATGAACAACACATATCTCATCAAAATATCCATATGATAAAGATAAAATTGATGGAAGTCACTCAGCGAATCCAACATGTGCAAGACAAGGCATGCCTGTTGTTTTCCGAGATCAAAATTCAAGGAGCAGAGCTTGAACAAGTTGTCATCACCGTAGAGCAACGCCTAGAAGTACCAGTAAATGACATAGTGATCTTGGAATTCACTGAGCAAGAGGCCATAGAAAAGAAGTAGGTCGAAGTAGCTCGAGCCAAGCTCGAGGCATTCAAGGCAGAATTGCGCAGACTAGAGTGACTCGGGATGAGTCACATGTGAGTGTTGGGGGCTTGTTGGGCCTTGACCAAGTTTTGGGATAATCTTGGTCATGTTGACCTATGTTGGGACTTTTGGGTCCATTTTGGGTTTTTGGGAGTATGTAATGGGAAAGGGATGTCGGCCTGTGGGTTTACCCACGCTTAGGCCCACTTTTGTAATGTATAAATAGATATCTAGGCATCTATCAGAAGATATAGAGATGTATGTGATGTAATCTAAGTGCTAATAGATCTTGTATTTTCTTTGTGCATGACTGTAAGAGGCTTGCAGAGCTAAGTGCAAGTCGTTGTAAGAAGTTGTGGGAGGCTTTGTTCTGTAGCGCAAGGAAGAATGATCTAGCGAGCTGCATAGATCTTCTATCCTATGCAAAGAAGGAATTTGGTGGCTCTGTGCTGTAACCAAGTGAAGACACTAATAAAGAATAAGAGTTGGTGGACGTAGCTCCAGGGGGGGGGGTGAACCATGTAAATCTGTGTTATGGTTTGTGCCTTGTCTTGATGTGTTTATCCCTTCTTTTGCTAAGTGCTTTGATATATTTAGATAGATCTACTTATGTTTTGTGCTTCTTAGATGTGTGTGAATGTTAGATCTGACATGTATAAAGATGCTTAGTGCTGATCTATCGGATATGATCTATTTTACTATTGCTAAGTGCTGAAATACCTTAGATCTAAGTGAATGCTGCAATTCTTTGTGCTTTCTACGAAGTATAATAATGGTTGAATATAGATGAATGATCGATGCTAAGTGCTCTATAAGCCAAATAATCACAGATCTGTGTCCCAGCTAAGGTTGCAGACACCCGAGTCTTGCAACCACCCTTGCCTCTACCTCAGGTGAGACTTTATCTGCTTCGCAGGTGTTTCCGAAAGGGCCAATAGTTAGGGTTTTGTTGGTGTGCTGTTGTAGCGTTGAACCTGTTGGGGCAATTCAATTGCTTAAATTTCTTTCATCTAATTATCAACCAGGGATGCTCGTAAGCTTGTGATGATGACAACAAAATATATGCAGGAGTAGGCATCTAACTCTAATCTAAGAAAATTCAATCAAATCCTAACTCTTTCATTCCACTTAATAAGACTTAGTTGTTATAAGAAAGAAAACACTAGCTCCCTTTCAGGAGGTCCTCTCAAGATGTTTCACAAAACCTATCAACAATCATGATCATCAAGTAAACACTCATGCATTGAAAATAAATACACTTAAAAAAGGCTTAATTGTTGTAGGAAAGAAAACACTAGATCCCTTTCAGGAGGTCTTCTCGGAATGTTTCAAATAACCTATCAATAATCAATATCATCAAATAATTCTAATAAAAACAATAAAGCATATAAACCTATTCAAAGCATTAGAACAAGAAGAACATGCTACTATGATCTATTTGGAGTGAGCTCAATTCTCCCAAGAACAAAGTAACACATAAACTAAAGCATTCTAA
>SNQJ01S0249786.1:0-12909 GCA_010110895.2 Picea sitchensis
AAATGACCTTCCTCTGAATCCTCCATCAATTGTACTTCATAATCTTGTTTGGCATTAACCTGTCCTCCTTTGGTATCCCACGACCACATTAATGTATCATTTTCATCATTTAATTCAAATACAGACCTAACTAAACCCTTAGCATTCTTATTCCATTCCTCTTTTTGTCCTCCTTCTAGACCAAGTGTCTTTTCCTTCTTCCATCTTATAATACTTGAGTCCTCCATATCAATTGTCCCGGCTTGTGCAAGAAATTATATACCTTGTGCCTGCAAAAAAATTGATAAGATTCCTTGAGAGTTTATAATATGAATGGGATCAAATCATTAGATCTACTCCTATTATGATGTCCCACCCATTTCCAGGCTTCCATACCATCTAATCAGTTATGATCGATAATGAAGATGTTAGAGCTCTCCAACAGTTTGACATACCAGCCCAATTTTTCCTACCTTCCCTGAACCAATAAACAACAGTTTTCTTTTTTAAGTATTTTTTTATGCCACTTCATGCTAGAGACTAGGAACCATTAGGCACCTCCACAGGCTTTTGGCAGCCAATGTTTTTCCAAAAGAGAAAATATTTTGTATACCCCACCCTCCTAACTTTTTTGGTTTTGCAATCCTTTTCTAGTTTACCAAGTGCATACCTTCTTTTACTTTTTTATCCAGTCCAGAGGAAACTAAACATCCTTCTTCTAATTTTGTTTAGTAGACTTTTTGGTATCTTAGCCAGAGAAATCCAATAAACAGGTATGCTTTCTAGAACAGTTTTTACAAGTGTGACCCTTCCCCCTAAAGTTAGCCACCTATGACTCCATATCGAAATTATTTTTTCAATTTTTGTCTCAAGCCAGTTCCAGCCTTCCCTTGTATAGCAGTTTGGTTTAATGAAGAACCCCATGTACTTAAATCCATCATCTAGTGGTTTTACTTCAAAAGGCATAATCTCTTTCAATACTGCAAGCTCCTCAACTAACCACCCTGCTTCCAGAAACAAGGACTTTTGTGGATTGAAGGACATCCCTGTCGCCTTACAGAATAGTTCAAGTCCCTCGAAAACTTTCCCTTCTGTGATGGTTCCATTCACAAATAATAACACATCGTCCAAAAATAGTAAGTGTGTAATTATTATACCTTTTTCCACTAAAACACCTTCAATTTTGTTTCCCATGACAACCTTCTCCTGTATGGATCTACTCAAACCTTCTACAACAAGTAGAAATAGTAATGGGGATAACGGGCATCCTTGCCTTAATATTTTTGTGTTTTTAAAGAAATTGGAGGGACTACCATTTATCAAGACAACAAAATTTGTAGTAGAAACACACCCCATAATCCAAGTTGTAGCCTCTAAACTTAGACCCACCTGTAGTAAAACTAACCTTAGAAAACCCCAATCCACCCTCTCATATGCCTTCATCATATCCAGTTTAAGGACCAATATTTTTTTATTCATGAACCTGCTAAGTAGACACCATGTAAGAATATATCATATCTCACCATGAAATCATATCTCAAAAATGCATACACATTATTTTGAGCATGCAAAAATACAAATGATATTAGAAATTACCACTTTTAAAATTTATCTGAAATATTTTGAAAAAAAATAAAATTGTAATCTTACCACAACGTTTGGCCCCAACATTTAATTTTGGCACTCTTTGGGTCATTTTGGAAAGATATGAAGAGATATACATATCTCATCAAGCAAGCATATCTCAAAAATACCTACATATTATTTTGAACATGCAAAAATGCAAATGATATTAGAAATTACCACTTCTAAAATTTATTTGAATTTTTTTTTTTAAATATAAAATTGTAATCTTACCACAACTTTTGGATCCAACATCTATTTTTGGAACTCTTTAGGTAATTTTGGAAAGCTATGAAGAGATATACATTCTCTAGACACTCAATATCTCTCAACATAAATTCTTACCAACTCAGTTAGTGTTCTCTCCAATATAACCTAACTGATCCAATTTCCTTTCAGTGCAACCAATTCATCAAATATCCAAGTTGATTGCTAGCTAATTCATGTAATTTTGTTGAGCTCTAAATGATATATGCACCTCAATTATGTTCAAAGAAAAACTTGAAGCATTCCCCTGCAACAAGTCATAAAATCTCGCCCCTTCACAATAATTCCTATTCTCTTGGTCAAGAAATGATAATGCCTATTGTCAAGTGAGTTGAACTTGTTAGAATTGTCAATGCGGAAAACACAATTCAAAATGATAATTAACAATCACACACAGATAATAGACACAGGGATTTCACGTGGTTCACCCAAACGTTGGGCTACATCCACCAAGCATAGGCATTGGTTGTCTTATTATTCGGATTATGGAGATTACGTCATATTTGCAAGTCTCTCATACACTCAATCTCTCACATTCGTTTTTGCCTCTACGGGCTTACATGTATTTATACATTCACACAAGAAACTGAATATTAAATGCAATCCCTATCCATATTCTAACTTGGTCTATTTGGTTGTAACCAATGCAGAATAATAGGATCTAAATCTATTCTTGAGAATTCGTTGTCACCAAATCCCAACAATCTCCACCTTGACAACAATTAACATGATACCTTTCTCCTTCCTTTGTTCATCACCTTTGTTGCAAGCCAAGAGAATCCAAGCACCACTGCAGCTTCTCTAATAAAACTGGTTTCATGATCTCACATGTGTGACTTGCACAAGTTTGGATTTCTTGAGGGGTCACTCCACCTCAACCATGTCTTCCACAACTATGTTGTGAGACATATTTAGTGATAGGTCTCCTCCTGTCCAAAACACCTATAAAATATACATTATAGTTATCAGAGACCATCTTAGTGTAACCATTATAGGTGACATTTGTGCTTCTCAAATGTTAAAGCACCCATTTCACTACAACACTTGAATCTGTCACTTTTCTGACAACATCATTAGCATGTGAAACATCTGGTCTTAACCATTTCATCGCATACAACAGACCTCCTACTGAACTTACACGAGACATAACCTTTTCTTCTTTATAGACAGGCCTTATTCTTGAAGAAAACTTATAATGGAAATCAAGAGGGATAAAACTGGTTTTACAATGTTCATAATGAACTCCAACCACAACTTACCATTACCATCTCTGTGTACTTCTATGCCCTTAATTTGTTTTGTTTCTCCTTGATCCCTCATCTGAATTGTCCTGTCCACCTGAGTCATTTTCTTACTGATTTTATCCATGCTTCGGCTTGCATTGAGCATATCATTAGCAAAGAACATCAAGACTGTGAATGTACTATAAAATATATATTCATTCCTACCCTTTGATAAATCCTAGCTCACTATGAAGGATTCAAACCTCTTATATATTTTCCTGGGTACCAATAGGCCATACAATGAATTATCTAACATGCAAACAAATTTACTGTTGCGATCTTGAATCAACCCTTTTGGTTGTTCCATACATATTATATCTCTGTCAATGATGACCTTGTGAGAAGTAGGATCCCACACACAAAAACCCTTTATACCATCATCATAACTTGCAGAGATATAAAATAAGCAGGAATTTAGAAACAAAGATTTTAAGTCTAGAAATGATTTACCGTTTAGCAGTACTTGCAATTATTTCTTTCTCTTATGACCTTGATGCTTCTGCCATAAACAAGAAGATACATCTATCACTTCAGATTCCACTTCATTACTCCCTTCCAGCTTATAAATGTTATCAACCTTTGTTTCCTTCATCACTACTAAACTACATTTTGACATTGTGAGAGGTTCACCTTGACCTATATACTTATATCCACAAGAATCCAACACTCCTAATGAAATCAAATTTGATTTAATCTCAGGTACATATCTAACATCCATTAATTCCCTAACAATATCGTCGAACATCCTGATTCTAATACTGCCAACCCCAACAAATTTACATCGAATACCATTTCCCATAAACAATACACCCTCATCAACAGATTGGTATGAAAAGAACCAATTTCTATGTGAGAACATGTGGTGGTAGGCACTTGAATATAACTTTCATTCTTCTTGATATTGTAAATTACTAGAAATGGATAAAACTTGATCAATTATACCTGAATTTTTTATAGCCAAATTTGCTTCCTTCGTAGAATTTTCCTCAGATTCCTTTCTCTTCCAGCAATCTTTCTTGAGATGTCTTGTTTTGCCACAGTACCAACATTTTTCTTTACCCTTTTGTGTCTTGACTTAGATTGGAAAGAACTTCTCTCATTCTTCTCTGTGGTTCGGCCTCTGATCAACATCGCCTCTGAAGTTGAGGTTTCTTTATTAGATTTTCTCCTCATTTCCTCAACCAACAAAGCTCCCACAATAGAGTCATAATCTAAAACTTATGTTGAGCTAAAGCTAATAGAGGTGACTAGATTATCCCAAGACTCAGGCAATGAACACAATAGTGTAATAGCCTTATCCTCATCTTCGAATTTAACTTCCATACCAGTCAATTGAACTATAAGGGTATTAAAGGTATTTAAATGGACAACAACTTTTGTACCTTCTTTCATCCGCAAACTGTACAGCTCTCTCTTCAAGTAGATTATGTTCATCAAGGATTTTGTTATGTATAGACTTTACAACTTCGTCCACAAACCGGTTGGTGTCTTCTCCGAGACAACATTGAACAGAACATCGTCGGCCAAACATAGGCGTATGGCACTCAGTGCTCTCGCATCCATCTCATCCCAGTCATCATATGTTATAGATGCGGGCTTATTTTCTTTTCCCAAAAGCGCCTTCACCATGCCTTATTGCATGAGCAGATCGTGCATCTTGAGCTTCTAGAACTCAAAGTTGTTTTTATCGCTGAACTTTTCAACTTCAAAATTCAAACTCTACATCTTAGCAATTAGCACAAAATCTCCTAATATCCACTCCTTATAAAACCCAAATCCCTTTGAAAAATATGTGGAGGAATGATTGGTAAAAAAGTTTAATTAAAAACAAAAACTTTTAATAATATATAAAAAGGTTTAAAACATCTTTTATAAAACAAAAAGATTCACTTTTTAAAAACATCCACTTTTACATTTAAATTCCTCCACCTTTTTTACTTTAACTCACCCACATGACTTGGCTTGTCACTTTTTAATTTATGAAATTACCTTTAAATAATATGCCATCCCTTTAAAAAAGTATTTTGTGCCAAAGTTTTTCACGCCAAAAAAAATATTAACACATATGCTAAAAAAAATCATTTGTTTGAAACGTGCTTCAAAGGGTCACCACACGTCCCGTATGGATGGACTACAGAAATGTTGAAGTGTGCACCAGTGGCCATCGCGACCTTCAAGAGGAGAGACCTGCGGAAATTTGGAGATCTACGCACCTCCAAAAAATTTGATGCCCTCAACTGCCTTCTCCTCAAATTCGCTCTAATACCACTTGTTGGAATTGTCAATGCGGAAAACATAATTCAAAATGATAATTAACAATCACACATAGATAATAGACACATGGATTTCACATGGTTCACCCAAATGTTGGGCTACGTCCACCAAGCATAGGCATCGGTTGTCTTATTATTCGGATTATGGAGATTACATCATATTTGCAAGTCTCTCATACACTCAGTCTCTCACAGTTTTTGTCTCTATGGGCTTACATGTATTTATACATTCACACAAGAAACTGAATATTAAATGCAATCCCTATCCATATTCTAACTTGGTCTATTTGGTTGTAACCAAAGCAGAATAATAGGATCTAAATCTATTCTTGAGAATTCATTGTCACCAAATCCCAACAGAACTCTCTTCTAATGTTACGGAACCTGAGTTGAACTCCTTAAAGGTTCTATAAGTAGGTGGTTGACCCATTTTTGTTTTGATCCTACAAATAATATAATCACCCACATACATAAACACTGAAGAAAGAAAACACATAAAAAGTAAGGCAGGCAGAGTTCCCTGGAGGAATGCACTCACAGTTCACTTTTGTGTTTGTGTAGGATTGGTGCGTAGTTTCAAACTTTTAGATGAAGATTTTCTTTCCCCTTTCTTTGCATTACATTTCTCCTAATCCCACCATGTCGGAATCTTGCAACGAGGCCCAACTCCTCATATTTTCTGCCATGTGCGATCTGGGCCTCCTCATATTTTCCGCCATGAGCGATCTGTTCACCAAGATCGGACTGAAGCCCAAGGACATAGATAGCCTTTTCTGTCAGACGTCGTCTCTGTCAGCCATGGTGATTAACAGATAAGATGCATGGGAATACCATGAACTTCAACTTGTCGGGCATGGGTTGCAGTGCGGGAGTTATAACAGTGGATTTGGCGACTACATCTTTACTCCATTCCAATACGCGTGTAAGGCATGAAATGAACATTAACTCTGCTTTATGTTAAAGTAACACATTACTTTGTGGGAATAAGTGTAAATATTACATGTCAACTTATTAGTCCCTGTTGTAGGCATAAAGGGACTATAGCGATCGATAATTCGTTGACCTAGTATTAGTTTGTCCTTTGACCACAAATATTTGCATAATATCTAATGTTGGAACTAGGGAACAAAAAACATTGATTTTTATATAATAAAAAGTATCATATATGTCATGATCTGATTGGATAATAGATTGGAGGTCTTATTGTTGGCTTTGTTATTCTCAATGTTTTATATGTTAGCATATCCAAACTTTTTGATCATATATGGTCTTTTTGAATCATATATTTTTTTATACATTGCTTGAAGGTGAATTAATGCTAGCATTAGTTCGAATGTTTGTCTTAGCATTTTCTGCTAGCTAAATTTATCCCAATGTTTGATATGCTAGTGTATCCAAAGTGTATCTATTTTCTATTATTATTAAGTACTTAACGTACGCAAAGCCTCCCAGAGGCATTCTTTCTTAAATGTTTACATAGCACGAGGCCCTTGGATGGTTCTGACAGCATTAAATGTTTACCTAACAGACCTTAGAGCCTTAAATGATTACTTAACATGTATATCACGGAACAGGTTGGACATGAAAAATAAAAATAAATTTGAATAATTAATTGAATAAAATTTAACAAAACATTATCACATATTAATAATGAAGACGATATTTAATATTAATATTATAGGATAGATATCAAAAAATTAATTTATAGTTTATTTATTAATATTAATATAAAATAGTATATACAAGTATATATCCATTTTAACTCTAGAGTCAAGAATGATCAATTTCTAGGTACAAACCTTTATTATCATAAACAGAATCAAAATTCCAAAATTTCAAATTCACATTTAAAAACTTTAAAAAGAATATTGAATAAAATTTAAATAATTGTTTATATTATTCTTTAAGTAAAAAGTGTTATAGCGTTATATAAATTACTATAAATCTTGGTACAATGTTATAATATTCTATAAATTACTAAGTCTCATGTATATGACGGAATTGGTGGGTGCAAAATGTATATGACAAAAGTGTTGGGTGCAAAATGTATATCACGGAACAAAATTTAGTATTCCCCAATTAGTTTATTTGAAATTTATTAAAAATTATTAATGTGTGGTACATCAACCAAGGTCTAGTATCTAAGTTTGATAGTACATGAAATATTTAATACATAACCCATGTAACCCAATAATTACGGAGTCGAGGGGATTCACGTTTTTCATTTTTCATGTCCAACCTGTTCTGTGATATACATTTTGCACCCATCACTTTCGTCATATACATTTTGCACCCAACAATTTTGTCATATACATGAGACTGAGTAATTTATAGAATATTATACCATTGTACCAAGATGTAATTTATATAATGCTATAACACTTTTTACTTAATGAATAGTATAAACAATTATTTAAATTTTATTCAATATTATTTTTAACGTTTTTAAATGTAAATTTGGAATTTTGGAATTTTGATTTTGTTTATGATAATAAAGTTGAAATTTATTTTTATTTTTCATTTTTCATGTCCAGCTTGTTCTGTGATATACATTTTGCACCCAACATTTCAGTCATATACATTTGAGTAGCTGGTTGGCAGAGTAGCTGGTTGGCATTCACATTTTTCATGTCCAACTTGTTCCGTGATATACATTTTGCACCCAACACTTATGTCATATACATTTTGCACCCAACAATTTTGTCATATACATGACACTGTGTAATTTATAACATTGTACCAAGATTTATAGTAATTTATATAATGCTATAACAATTTTTACTTAATGAATAGTATAAACAAATATTTAAATTTTATTCAATATTATTTTTAACATTTTTAAATGTAAATTTTGAATTTTGGGATTTTGTAATTTTGAATTTGTTCATGATAATAAAGGTGAAATTTATTTTTATTTTTCATTTTTCATGTCCAGCTTTTCCATGATATACATTTTGCACCCAACACTTCCGTCATATACATTTTTCACCCAACAATACAATTACGGAGTCGTGGGTTGGAGGAGGATTCGCGGGTTCACATTTTTCATTTTTCATGTACATGAAACTGAGTAAGTAATTTATAGAATATTATAACCTTGTACCAAGATTTATAGTAATTTATATAATACTATAACATTTTTTACTTCATGAATAATATAAAGAATTATTTAAATTTTATTCAATATTATTTTTAATGTTTTTAAATGTAAATTTGGAATTTTAGAATTTTGATTTTGTTTATGATAATAAAGGTGAAATTTATTTTTATTTTTCATTTTTCATGTTCATCTTGTTCCGTGATATACATTTTGCACCCAACACTTCCATCATATACATTTTGCACCAACAATTCTGTCATATACATGAGACTGAGTGATTTATAGAATATTATAACATTGTAATTTATAGAATATTATAACATTGTATCAAGATTTATAGTAATTTATATAATGTTATAACAATTCAATATTATTTTTAAATATGAATTTGGAATTTTGGAATTTTGATTTTGTTTACGATAATAAAGGTGAAATTTATTTTTAATTTTCATTTACCATGTCCATCTTGTTTCATGATATACATTTTGCACCCAACAATTAAGGAGTCATGGGCAGAGTAGCTAGTTCACATTTTTCATTTTTCATGTTCAGCATGTTCCCTGATATAAATTTTGCACCCAACACTTCTGTCATATACATTTTGCACCCAACAATTCTGTCATATACATGAGAGTCAGTAATTTATAGAATATTATAACATTGTACCAAAATTTATAGTAATTTATATAATGCTATAACACTTTTTACTTAATGAATAGTATAAACAATTATTTAAATTTTATTCAATATTATTTTTAACGTTTTTTAAATGTGAATTTGGAATTTTGGAATTTTGATTTTGTTTATGATAATAAAGATGAAATTAATTTTTAATTTTTATTTTTCATGTCCAGCTTGTTGTGATTACATTTTGCACCCAACACTTCTGTCATATACATTTTGCACCCAACAATTACAAAATGGCGGGTTGGGGGAGTCGGGGGTTCACATTTTTCATTGATATACATTTTGCACCCAGCACTTCCATCATATACATTTTGCACCAAGATTTATAGTAATTTATATAATGGTATAACACTTTTTACTTAATGGATAGTATAAACAATTATTTAAATTTTATTCAATATTATTTTTAACGTTTTTAAATGTAAATTTGGAATTTTGATTTTGTTTATGATAATAAAGTTGAAATTTATTTTTATTTTTAATTTTTCATGTACAGCTTGTTCTGTGATATACTTTTTGCACCCAACACTTCCCTCATATACATTTTGCACCCAACAATTACAGGTTGGCATAGTGGCAGGTTCACTTTTTTCTGGTGATATGCATTTTGCACCCAACACTTCCGTCATATACATAATGCTATAACATTTTTGCACCCAACACTTTATCCATATACATTTTACACCCAACAATTACGGAGTCGAGGGTTGGCAGAGTAGCAGGTTCACATGTTTCATTTTTCATGTCTAACATGTTCCATGATATACATTTTGCACCCAACACTTCGGTCATATAGATTTTGCACCCAACAATTCTCTCATATACATGAATAGTATAAAGAAATATTACTTAATGAATAGTATAAAGAAATATTTAAATTTTATTCAATATTATTTTTAACATTTTTAAATGTAAATTTGGAATTTTGATTTTGTTTATGATAATAAAGGTGAAATTTATTTTTAATTTTCATTTTTCATGTCCACCTTGTTCTGTGATATACATTTTGAACCCAACACTTTCCTCATATACATTTTGCACCCAACAATTACGGAGACGCGGGTTCGCGGGGTCGAGGGTTCACAATTTTCATTTTTCATGTAGAATTTGTTCTGTGATATACATTTTGCACCCAACACTTCCGTTATATACATTTTGCCCCCAACAATTCCGTCATATACATGAGACTGGGTAATTTATAGAATATTATAACATTGTACCAAAATTTATAGTAATTTATATAATGCTATATAAATTACATGAGACTAAGTAATTTATAATTTATATAAATTACTATAAATATCGGTACAATGTTATAATATTCTATAAATTACTTAGTCTATGTATATGATGGAATTTTTGAGTGCAAAATGTATATGACAGAAGTGTTGGGTGCAAAATGTATATCATGAAATGGGTTGGACATGGAAAATGAAAATTGTGAACCCGCGACTCTGCCAACCCGCGACTCCGTAATTGTTCGGTTACATGGGTTATGTATTAAATATTTCATGTACTATCAAACTTAGATACTAGGAACCTTCGTTGATGTACCAAACATTAATAATTTTTTATAAATTTCAAATAAAATTAATTCGAGAACACTAAATTCTACATGGATACCACATGTACTGCAACTTTCAACCCACGTATTTACTCTCATTCCAACCGCTAACTAGTTGATGATGAACGTCAAAAGGCTTACCACCATGAATCCCATACAGTTGATCACAATCGCCCAGTATATGAGATTGTAGATTGGTATTCTCGGCTCTGTAATTTTCATGGTTCTTATCTATATTCAATGGTGAGAATTCATAATTCACGTCGGTATTGCAGTGCTGGTTAATAACCCTAAAATCTTCATATTTTCAAAGCATGCATTGACAAGATCTGCAGATAAACCACCTATGACAAGGATCTTTACTCTATTGTATAGGCTTATCGACAACGTAAGCATTGTATTTTGGGAAAGGAAAAAATAATCCACACCAACTACATGCATATGTAATTTCAGAAAATGTAGGGTAAGTTGTATAAATATTTATATTAAAAGTGGTTCACATGCCTTCAAAAATTCCACCTAAACATTAACTATAAGAAGGGAAGGACCAATCAAGTTCCATGCTACCTCAAAAGACCTTCAATTATGGAACTAACCATAGTTTTCAATTCTTGAGGACATGAGAATTTAGAGTTGCTCCAATTGTGTGAAAAAAATCCTCACTTCACTTATACATACTAGATATTAGTTGCTAGTAAATAACTTTTAGAGTTTCACCTCTAGGATGGACTTTTGTTCCATGTGGGTCATGAGTCTATGGAGTATGAAAATATGGTTTTGTAGGCACACTATAGTTGGGTGATAGGGAATTTTGGGTTGGAGAATACAATGTCAGTGTTGCATAGGTGTTTTTATTAGCTAAAGTCCAACATGATGTCAATACATTTATTAGATCATGCATTGTATGTGCTATCACTAAACTTGCAATTAAGAAGAAAACATTGTACTATGTTTATCCCACTTGAGATAAGCCATGGGTGTTAGTATCCATGGATTTATGTCATCACCACCCTTCACAAAGCATGGTAATAATTGTGCTTTTGTGGTTTTTGTTCAGTTCTCTAAGATGACGGCTTTGGCACCTTACAAACCAACGTCACACTAGAATCCATTGTTACATTCATGTTCAACCATGTTTGGGATCATTTTGGGTTGCAAAAGACCATTATTTAGATAGAGACAATAGATTAATAAGTATATGTTGTTCCATTGTTTATCCCATGGCGATGGACACCAAACTAACCAAATTGACTTCCTTCCATTTCTACATTGATGGAGAAACAAAAGTAGTCAGCATGTGTAAAATCTCAATTTTGACCTATGAAATGTATTGGTATGGATAAATTGTAAATGTATGGTTATAATTATGAGATTCAACCTATATGAGCTTAAATAAATGACCATGTGTATAGATGATGTGAATAGGTTTGCAGGGATTCTAGCGTAGAGCTCAAGGCCAAGGCTCAACCAGTGAATGACTAGGCATGTAGATGATGTAAATATATTTGTATGGACTATGTAGTAAGCTTGACATAGTGAAATAAATCTATGTATATATTAATGTTGGAATCTAATATATAATGGTCTAAGATGACTACAAAGAGCATGTGAGGGAATATGATTCCACCTGAGGGGAAGATGACATGGGGCCATGAAAAAGTAAGTAATCCCACATCACCAAGTGTCAACCTATGAACTCATCTCTTTTCCATCATGTGTCTTAAATGAATCCACCCACCTCCAATTACTTACACATCCAATCATTAAATGCATGTATAGGTTGGTGGGGATGTATGGTCATCTAGTTACTGAAGCACTAGTTGAGTACAGTCTAATTGGGTAGCATAAGAGTAAGTTTCATTTTCCTATCACAAGCATAGATCCATCTTAAATCTGGATCTATAAAACACCAAGAGGGATCAAATTTGTTAAAGAGTAATTTTTTTATCATTTCATTTAATTCTTGCATATTAAATGATAAAAAAATTACTTATGTGTGTAATATGGAATGATGTGTGTAATTGTTTATAAATTTAGTCAACTTTATTTTTATTATTGTTAATTGAGCCAACTTTAATTGTTCTTAATGTTAAAATGTAACGTTATCTAATCTAACACAACACTAACGTGACA
>SNQJ01S0249788.1:0-12909 GCA_010110895.2 Picea sitchensis
TTATGATATAAGGAATGTTTTTTTAGTTGTTTAAATGTAGAGGATGATTGGTTATAAGAGGTTGCAAGTGTATGGAATCAGAGTGAATATCTTTATTTGTGAAGTCTTGGAAAACCTGAGATGACTCCTTATTATTAAGTGAGATTGACAGAATAGTAGCTATAGGACATAGTCACAAGAATGATTTGAACAAAGCTTGCAGGATAATTTTTTAGTTGAAGTATAGAACAATAGTAGGAGGTGTTGAAATCTAATACATAAGTAAAGAATGACTTAAGGAAAATTGATGGGTTGCAACAAAGGATGTAATTGTTAGCTTACTTGCAAAAAAGGGTGGTAGGGTGGAAAAAGGAAAGATTGAGTTAGAGCTCAATCAATAGGTTAGTGCCTAAATTATTTGAGTTGGTGCTCAAGAGGATTGGTGTCCCCATCCATTCATAGTTCAGTGCCTAAATTTATTGAGTTGGTTCTCAAGGGGATTGGTTTCCTCATAGTAGGTTGATGTCTCCCTTTCTACAAGTTGGTGCTTGTGGCATATTCGTGTCTACTATCTGCAGGTTGGAGCTTGTAGTTGATATAGAGAGTGGGTGCTTCCTTCCAGTTGGTGCTGGTAAAGAAAAGGGGGTTGCAACCTCCTTCTAGTGGGTGGTAGAGAATTCAGGGAGTTGGTTCTTCCAATTGGTGTTGGTAAAGCAAGTAAATGTAATTCTTATTAATAAATCATTTTATGGTTTTCTCCCATTTTGGGTTTCCATGTTAAACTCTTTGTGTACTGTTCATATTTCATGTGATGGAAGAATGGTATTAATAATATTTAATGTATACATAAAGTGCTAGAAGTTTGAATTTTAAAGTGATAAAAAGTGCCCAATACTGATTCACCCCCCTCTTATTATTTGTAAATATTCCAACAATTGGAATCAGAGAAGGTTCCTTCAGGAATAGTTTAATCACTGGAAGGTAGATCCTTACAAGAACCCATGGATTGTCAACTTCGCATAGATCCTCTATTTTATGAGACAAATTATGAGATATGGAGCATAAGAATTAAGGTATATCTACAGGTAATGGAATATGATGTTTGGAACTAAGTTGTAACTGGTTACACCCCTTCAAAAAGACCACCAAAGTCCACAACCAAGAAATAATTAAGAAGAAACAACAAATTGGCAATGGATTCCATTTTGGAAGGATCATTTGAGTCCATGGAAAGAAAAGTTGGGAAGTGTACTTCAGCCAAAAAACTCTGGGACAAGTTGAAAGAACTCTACACGGGTGAGAAAGTTATCAAGTGATCTGGATTTAGGAGCGGAACAAACTGAGTAACAGAATGAATATAATAAACACAAAGATATAAAGAACAACACAAATATCCAGTGAACTATATCTTCTATTAAATAATGAAATAGGTTGAAACTGTAAAACTGCAGAACTGAAACTTGCTCGAATGGTGGTAGCTATCTATGAGAAGAGATGTGGTTGCTACGTGCATCCGCCTGAGAAGAATGGATTAAAATAAGGCTCTAAAGGCCCTTTTCATATTACTCATGAATGCCAAAACCATAGACATCCAAAAACCTAACCCTAGAAGGTAAAACAACAAAAGTCATGTGGGCCCTATGGGTAAGTTGGTGTAATTTGGTACCTCAACTTCCTAGAGTCATAAAATTTTCATACGACCTCCATTTTAGGCGTGTGATAGCCTGTTGGAAAATTATTTTAGATAACTACACATTATGTCGTTAGACTCTAACTCCATCTATAGTCTGACTGTGGTGAGCCAAAAAAAAATGTTTAGGGCCCCAAAACAGCCCTGAAAGTACAACAATATGTGTTGACATGAAAACATACAAAATAATCTAGTTGGATTAGGCGAGAGGCCACTCGTATCCACATGGATAATGTGTGGGGCTTCAGAAAACCCCAGAAGTGTAGAACTCACAATTATAAAGCAGTATAGAAGGACGTGCTGAACAAAAACGAACACAAGGAGCCAATTGGAATAGGTGGGTGGCCATCAATATCTAGTTGGATCAATGTGGCCACCAATATCCACCTGGATCAATCCTCCCCCTTTAGGAAGTAATGGTATCCATTGCATTGAGTTCCCCCATCAGGTGAGGGAAATTCTATTGGATTTGGCCCTGGGTGAACCACTTGCCTTGGTGTAAGAGTTTACATGCCTTGACAACCCGATAAAGTTGGATCCACTCTTGGAGATTTCCCTTGACCCGTGTGTCCACGATCTGATTGGTGGATGATTTTTTCATGCAGATAGGGTTGAGCTCTGTTGGTGTCAGTTGTTCGCCGATCTCAGAGGTGTCAAATAACGGTGGAAAATATGGCCGAAGGAGGTCCACATTGAATACTGGATGCAGACCAAGGAAGGGTGGAGTGTTGAGCTCAAAAGCATTGCTACCCACAGCCTTGGTGATAGTGCAGGGCCCATCAAAAAGTGGGAGAAGCTTATTACGGGTCCCGGTGAGACGCTCCTTCTACAAATGTAACCAGACTTTGTCCCCAACCTGAAATTGGTGTGGTACCTTGTGTTGATAATGGTACTGCTTGTACTTAGCATTGGATTTCTACAAAATCTCCTAGACCTGTTGGCGGATGTGTTGAATCCGCTCAATGAACCTGGTGGATTTTTTGATCGTAGACTGATCACGAGAAGAGTATGTCTGTGTGGTGGCAAGAGGAAGTGCCACATCAATGGGTCCCAAGGGTTGGAATCCCAGACCCACCTGAAATGAGCTATAGCCGGTGGAACTATGGAGAGCCCTGTTATAGTTGTGTTGGACATATGGGAGACTCTCGTCCCATGTCCCTTTGTAACCGCCCCGCGTGGAGGTGTGTACAGTATTCCAGGGTGTACAGTCTTCATTGGGTATATACATGGCTAAAAAAAAGACCTCTGAATCAGGAAGATAATCAAGCTCCCCAACCAACAATCTCCCACTTGGAGACTAATAAAAAGAACTCCATCATTGTTGTACTTGCTAGACTATGATCCACCTTGGACTTGGAAAATTTCTCATCTTCACTTTCATGCTTGAAGACCAACTAAAATTGAGCACAGACTCAGTTTCTCCCTGGTTACTCCCTTTGTTAACATGTCTGCAGTATTCTGGTTGGTGTGTATCTTTTCTAAATTCAAATTTCCATCTTCCAAGACATATCGTACGAAATGGCACCTGAGTTGTATATGCTTAGTCTTTGAATGGAAGGTTGATTTCTTTGCAAGATGAATGACACTCTCGCTGTCACAGTACAACCTATTATTCTATTACTTCTTTCCCAATTCCTCCATAAAACTCTGTAATCAAATCTTACTAGCCTCTGTAGCAAAAAAATACTCTACTTCTATTGTTGAAAGTGAAACAACCTTTTGTAGTTTTGAAATCCAACTTACTTTTGTTCCACCTATAGTAAAAACATACCTTGTGGTGCTCCTCCTGCTATATTTATCACCTACCATATCTAAATCAACATATCCCTGTAGAACAATGTCTGAACCTCCAAAACAGAATTCATGAGTAGTAGTACATTTCAAATAACTGAGAATCCACTTTACTTCCTCCCAATGTTCTTTACTTGGATTTTTTGTATACCTGCTCACAACTCCTACTGCATGTGCAATATTTGGTCTTGTGCAAACCATCACATACATCAAGCTACCAAATGTTGATGAATAATGGACCCTGGACATGTATTCTATCTCCTCTTGTGTCTTGGGAGACATTTCCTTAGTTAATTTGAAATGGCTGGCCAAAGGTGTACTAACTGGTTTTTCATTTTGCATTCTAAACTTCTCCAACACCTTCTCTATGTACTCACCCTGAGACAATGTCAATTTGCGATTTTTCATGTCTCTTGTTATTCTCATACCAAGGATTTTCTTTGTCGCACCCAAATCCTTCATAAAAAATGAATTAGCTAATTTCTTCTTGAGCACATTTATATCCTGCATATTAGACCCTGAAACAAGCATGCCATCTACATACAATAGCAATATAATATATCTTCCAATTTCTAGCCTTTTAAAATAAACACAATGATCATAATGACATCTACTATAACCTTGTTCTGTCATAAACCTGCCAAATTTCAAACACCATTGCCTTGGAGATTTATTTAGGCCATACAATATCTTCTTCAACTTGCATACCAAATTTTCCTTCCCTTTGACCTCATACCCCTATCACTGTTGCATCTAAATATCTTCCTCCAAATCCCCATGGAGAAAAGTTGTTTTTACATCTAACTGTTCAAAATGAAAATATTCTACTGCCACAAGACTTAAAATAGTCCCGATTGAATTCATCTTAACAACATGAGAAAATATTTCATCAAAATCTATACATTTATTTTGAGCAAACCCCTTTACAACAAGTTTAGCCTTAGACCATTTTTTTCCTCCATCTTCTTCCTTCAACTTGTAAAATTCTACTATGCTCTTTTTCCTACAGGAAACTGAACCAAATCCCAAGTTTGTTTATTTACCAAGGAATCCATTTCCTCTTTCATGCCTTTCTCCCACTTGTTTTTAGTGTCTACTTGCATTGCCTCTTCATAACATTCTGGTTCACCAGAATCAGTTAACAATAAATAATAGAATGAAGGAGAGTATCGTTCACAGGGTCTCCTTAACCTGGTATATCTTCTAACAACACTTGCAGGAGCTTGAGGTACATGCTGCTCCTATTGTTGTACATTTTTATTTTTTGGTACCTTTGAAATTTATTTTTCAGTGATCTCATCAAGCACTGTGTATTTTTCTTTTTATTTTTCTTGTATCTTTCCCTGCAACTAATCTTTGTACATGACCTTCTCATTGAATATGACATCTCTACTACTGATGATTTTGTGATTTTCATAATCCCATAAGAAATAACCAAAATAAAAAAAACCATATCCAATAAAGGTACACTTCTTGGATTTTGCCTCGATATTTGTTTTATTTTCTTTATCAATATGGACAAATGCTTCACAACCAAAAGTCTTCAAAAAAGAATAGTTTACCTTTTTACCCGTCCATGCCTCCTTTGGAATTCCACCATTCAAAGATCTTGAAGGTCCTCTGTTTATTAAGTAAAAAACAATATCTACAACATCTACCTAGAACTATAAGGGAAACCCAACATGCAATCTCATACTCCTTACATGCTCCATAATTTTCCTATTCATCCTTTATGATACACCATTTTCTTATGGTGTTTTTGGAACTGTCTTCTCTCTACGAATCCCATGGTATGAACAATAATCATCAAACTCCTTTCTGCAATATTCACCTCCATTGTCTTATCTGAGACACTTCAACCTTTTTCCTATCTCATTCTCAACCAAAGCTTTCCATTTCTTAAAAGTATCAAAAGCATCAATTTTTTGTCGAATGCAATAAACCCAAGTTTTTCTAGTTGCATCATCAATAAAATTAACATAATAACGAGATCCACCAGGATATGATACTTGATCTGGTCCCCATATATCTGTATGCACAAAATCTAACCTTTCACTCTTCTTTTCTTTTCTGACTCTGAGAAATATGACTCTCTTTTGTTTTCCATAAACACAATGGTCACAGAAATCCAAATCAATTTGTTTAAGATCTGGAAACCAAATTATTTTGTGAAGTATTTGCATCCACTTCTCACTCATGTGTCTAATCCTATGATTCCACAGTGTTTTATCCACTCCTGTAGAAGCTAAAGAGATAGAAGAATTAGTCTTACTAGTATATAAATACAATGTACCTACCTTCTCTCCTTTTTCTATCACCAGTGATACTTTGGTAACCTTCCATGCCTTATCTGCAAATATAGATATAAAACCTTCACTTGCCAACGAACCTGTTGAAATTAGATTTTTCCTTATATCTAGAACATGTCTTACCTCTTTCAACAACCATTGGTTTCCATTCCTTTTCTTTATTTTTACCTTTCCCATTCCAACAATTTTGCATGGTGCATCATCACCCAAATGAACCTGTCCAAAATCACCTTGAACATAATCTAGAAAATGTTTCCTATGGGGTGTGGCATGAAATGAATCCCCTGAATATACTACCCAAGACTCATAAATATTATATACAAAAAGAATCAAAGCCTGTTGTAACACATCACATGTTACATTTGATTCCTGATTTTTCTCTTGTTGTCCATCTCTTTGTTTCTTTGGAGCTCTGCATTCTTTCTTCAGATGTCCTTTCTTCCCACAATTCCAGCACTCTATATTTCCCAGTCTAGATTTGGATCTTCCCTTCCTAGAATTCCTATGGTTGCCTGAGCCCTTTCCTATATCATTTTGTCTTCCCCTATTCTCCATGTTTAATGCATTACCTGATGTCTCACCTATGATTTTTCATCGCATTTCCTCACAAAGGATAACACCGACAACATCATCACATTTTAGAGTGTTTGAAACAAAGACAGAGTTACTTACAACCATGACCAAGCCATTTCAACTTTCTGGCAATGAGGACAAGATTAGAATATCCCTGACCTCATCATCAAAGTCCACTTTTACATAACTTAGTTGATTAGTAACCGTATTAAAATCATTTAAATGATCTGCAACAGACCCACCTTCTGACATCTTCATATTGAATAATCTCTTCATTATAAATACATTATTGGACGTCGAGGGTTTTTCATGTAGTTTAGCCAATGCGCCCATCAACTCCTTCAATGTATTTTCTTTTGAAATATTGAAAGCCAACGACACTTCTAGGCTCAGTCGTATCATTCCTAATGCCATTATGTCAAGAACCTCCCATTATTCGTCCTTCATGGCCATCAAATTCTTTTCTATTCCACCCAACGATAGGAATAGATCCTTCTGATATAAATAATCTTCCATCTGCATCTTCCATAACTAGTAGTTTTGGCCATTAAATTTCTTGACCCTAAACTTTCCATCTTCTACCCTTGCTCCCACTCAAACCAAGAACCCTATTTTTCTGTGAGTTACCTTTATCTTTGATACCAGTTGTTAGAAAACTAGGATCGCAGAACAATAAAATAAAAAAATGTGGAAATAAAACACAGAAGATACACAATACAATATAGACACAGATATACATGCTTTGCTAAGTGTGGGCTACGTCCACCAGATAAATTTCCAGGTCCTTCCTTTTTATTATCCAACAAATGAAGGGATACAACCAACAACACACATGTTGTAACTTCCTCTTCTTTCTCTCACAATCTCCTCTCTCAGAATACAATATTCACAATGATGCATAGATGCAATACATTTCCCTATTAAAAGAGGGTTTCCTTATAGGGGAAAAAAGCCTAACATAACTTTTATCGTCATATATGTGACCTTATAATGAACGGTCCAGTTTACTATGAATTTACAATATATATTTACAAGGAAATTTTTCCTTCGGTGGCTTCACCTCCAAACCCTTGCTAGGGGCCCACTTGCCCTCGGACCCCCCATCTAGGGGGATGATCCCTCTGGACCGTGCAGGGGGTAAATCCCCCCCTGCAACCCCCCCATGCAGAGGGGTGTATAGTCTTCATGGGGTATAAACACGAATGAAAATAAATACCAATGAATGAAGAAGATAATCAGGCTCCACAACCAACAACCCATGAAGCCCCAGCTTCATTCCAAAGGCGATTTTCACCAAACAAAGAGTGTAATGTGGTTTCCACGATGATTCCCACATGCACAACACCTAGGGCACGTGAAAATACCTTCCTGAAACTAAAAAAATCAACGCTCCCTCTTAGCAAGGGAGGTATTCTCACCACACTCCACAATCACCTGGAGGTAACTTTGTCTCTCGCACTGGATCTGCTACCACAACTGCTCTCCAATACATATGATTGGATTCTCCCTCTGTCACCGAAGTAAATCCTACTCTCCATTCCTCCCACCTGATTGCATCCTCAATCACTGAAGAAAATCTTGTTGTCTGGAATGATCCCATCTTGGAAGATTACCTACTCCTATAAGCCTCTCACTCATGAGCATCCTGCCTAGCCATCTCAACCCATGACACCCTCATGAAAGTCTTGGAAGATGCCTCTCTCCCATATGGACCTAAAGGTTGGCTCCCATTGAAAAAATGACTCTCCCTCTGAGCCTCATGACTCCCTCTGAATTCAGAAGCGCTCTAAATCCACTGACTCCCTTTGAGTCTACACAACCTCTAGAACTACGTCCTCCCTGACCATTGTCCTTTGATTAGTCTTGAGAGTCTACTCCTCCCTAGTGTATTCTGAGGGTTGAATCCTTTAATCTATGGATCCCTCTGAGACTATACCATTGTTGGATATACCTACTCCCTTTGTACCTATGTTTCTAGTGGGACCACCTACCTCACTATTGCTGGAGCTATCTTCTCCTCCTCATATATCTCTCTACTCCTATTGGTCAATACACGGATAGGCTATCCCATTATCCTATATAGGTTTCCCTCTCTAACTCCAAGAACCACTGTTGATTTGAAGCTAGATCCTCTGGAAATACAATAACACTTGTCCATCCCAAAACAACACTATATATCCCTAATCCTCAATCATTGAGGATGAGAACACAGTCTTGGAAACCATAGTATATTTGACACTCGTAACACATCACCTGACTCCATATAGAATGACACTATACCAAATCCCTATACTTCATACCTAGTCCTCATACCAAGCTCCACGTACATAACTGAGTCAAACACTATGAAGCTCTTAAACAAATCCTGTGCCCCTGTCATGTGCTGGTGGTTACCACTGTATAAGAACCATGCAATCCTCCAAGGAAAGCATCTTTCTTACCCAAGTCATGAAAATCCAATAAAATTATTCTCAATTCCATCATCCAAGTCATCCCTAGACTTTAACCAAGTCTCCTCCTAGATACAATTAGTCCATAGTCTGTCAAACCATCGAAACATCTCTCATGCACAAATCCCCTCAAAAAATGGTTCCCAATACCCGAGAAGACCTCTCAATGTCTATGCATATGCTGCAATTTATGTTGTGTGCTCTCTCTGAACAATCCCAAGATGAGGATGGACACACTGTCTAGTCCACTCTAGACCTCCATAAATCATCTCTACAAGTGTCCTCCTCCCAGGTCAAAAACCTCATAGATTGTCATACCTCAATAATGTACAAATATCCATCCCGCTGAAGACTTTATCTTATCAACCTTCCAGACATCTGAATCTATCTCATATGTGTCAAAGCACTCTAGTTGCACCCATCGCATCTCACTATGACTAGTCACTGGAAGTCCACCAACTACGTTGGAAACCTTCCACACAACATACTGTTGCGATCCAAACTCTCCACCAATCCACCAAAACCCCAACTTGCCACACCATTGAGTTGTAATAGTCTACAAATCCTTATTTGGATGGTCTTCTCCTTGTATCAAACTAGATACCATCTAACCCATTTCCACCTGCAACTGCCACAGTATCTCCCTCTTAGAGCTAACTCCTCAAAACTACTACAACTCCCTCATAGAGTTGTCACCTATGACCTATCCGAAATAAGAACAAAAACAAGAACAACACTCTTCCAGCGTTGCATCCAAAAAATGTGTCTCAAGATGATCCCCTTCTCTATAGATCCCAAGCTCTGAAACCATGTCAATTTTCACATGGAACTATATGTGACTAATTTTCAGATCTGAAAATTGCTTTGTAGTGAGCTAAAAGTAAAACCATAGTTGTTATCACTGAACAATTTTACACTAAAAATATATGTAGTGGAAACAACAATATCATAGATGAATCATCAAAACATATATGAGACACAAATTTATGTTTTGTAACCTTATTAATTTCATAAATTCTTAGGGAAAAAGAATCCCTCCCAACCAATACAAATCCACAAAAATATGAGGACAACCTTGTCCTCCAATAACCATACAAATAAAAAAATAAACCTCAGCAAATCCCAGGAAATTTCCTTTTCCCACAAATATATTACAGACCACCTATATGACCTATTGACATCACCTATCATCCTGCATAGACTTTCTCCTACCCAAAAAAATCTATAATAGATTCACCTTACTGCAACCCACATACATACACACTTCACCTTCCTACTACCCACATACATACATGTTTTTCCTTTCTACAACCTGCATACAAGTACATAAAACCCTTGTACGAAAATCTTTGTACAACTCGCTCTCTGGGATTTCCTCTTCTATAGGCTATATTTTCCACCATGCATAATTTCCCTTTGCTAAAATCACCAAGCCCCCTAGAACAAGTGTCGACTCACTTATGCTAGCTCCATCCTTGTACACAATGAAATTTCACAATAACCTCTCTCCTTTATACACAAGTATTAGGGGTCATCATAGAATCCCCTCCATGATTCAACATCAAATTAGACTTTCTTTATGGGTGTGAATCCCCTACACAAACCCACAAATACCATCACCAAATCCATGAAGCCCTAGCTTCATTCCAAAGGCGGTTTTCACCAAACGAAGAGTGTAATATGGTTCCCACGATGATTACCACATCCCCAACAACTAGGGCATGTGAGAATACCTACCCAAAGCTACAAAAATCAACACAATCACTTTCTTTAATAAAGAAACATGAAAAACAAGATGGAGCTTAGAGTGACTAGGGAGAGATAACTTGTAAGCCACGAGCCCCACTTTCTTGATAATTGTATAAGGGACATAAAAATTGGGAGTGATTTTCTTTCAATGTTTGAATTTGAGTGAAGTTTTCTTATAAGGTTGAAAACCAAGAAACAACTAGTGCCCTTCCACAAATTGACATTTTGAATGACCCTGATATACTTGTTGCTTCATGTGATTCTAAGCCATGACTAGATTTTATTTGAGGGAATGAAGAACAAAAGTTCTTACTATAATTTTTTTTTCTATGTCTTGAACCTTAGATACACTTGATAAGTAGGAAAGGACAAAAGGTGGCTTTTGACCATATCTTGCTTCAAAGGGAGTCATGTGAGTGGCAACATGGTAAGATGTGTTGTACCACCATTCAACTAGTGGTAACCACTAAGCCCGTTGATTTTTCCTATCAGATATGAAACACCTCAAATATGTTTCCAAGCACTTGTTTACAAATTCATTTTGACCATCAACTTGGGGATGATAGGTCATGTTGAGATTCAATTGGGTTCCCTAGAGCTTGAACAATTCTTGCCAAAAGTTGCTAGTGAAAGTTGGATCATGGTCAGAGACAATAGAGTGAGGCATGCCATGGAGTTTGAAGATGTTATCCATGAAAAATTGATGCCACTATGGATGTGGTGAATGGGTGTTGGGGGGCACCGAGGTGAGAATATTTGGAGATAAAATTGTCAAAGTTTCAATTATACAATGTCTAGTGATAGTAGTGCAGTCAAATAAAATTTTCAAACTCTCAACATTGTTCGAAAGTGCTATGTGTTTTCAAATTGATATTTTTTGGACTGACCTGTACACAGTTTCCCTAGTGACAAGTTATAGGTATTTTTTCTTGTACTATCATTTTGTGCCATATTAATATATAACCAATTAGCTTAGAAAAAAAAATATGTTTGCACATGATTATCTTAAATTGCAAATAATAATAAAAAAGTCTAAAGTCTAAAAAGTAATCATAAATTCCATATATAAATTATAAAAGAGTAAGTTCACACACACACACACACACACATGAAATAATTGGGATATAAAAAAACAAATGACATGAGTAATGGGATATAAAAAAACACTACAAATCTAGATAATGTGGCACCATTAGCCTCATGACCATCGCCACCACCAGCACCATGTACACCAGGCCCCCCACCACCCATGTGACCATCACCATTTCCACCATCACCTACATCAGGCCTCCCATCACCCACAAGAGCAATGAAACCCATATGACCCATACAAATAGTGTCTAGAACCATGTGCTCCAACTAAAATTTACAATCAAGTTAGATAACGTTTAGTACAAAATTTAATTACTGACAATATTTTCAAATTTTAATTAGATGGATCAAATTAATTGGGTCACGTCAATGGAAAAATGTATGTATAAGATCTTAGTCTACATACATGACATCTTAGTATGTTCACCCATCCTAGTCATGCCTTGTTGAGCATGAATGTCAATGCCAATGGCCTAGAAGCATGAAATCAGAGTATTATTAAAAAAACATGATTATGATTAAAAAATTATGAACATTTCAATATGATACTATATACACCTATTTGTATCGATTCATACATGTGAGTGAGATCTTAGGATCCTCTATGTTTCCTCATCAAGATGAGGAACTCTTGCATGCCACCCATTTTCCCATGTCATTGTGGCAGCAACAACCCCATGTACCTAGACCTTTATGTGATAACATTAAATGTAAATACTCTAATTAGTAAATAAATAATATAATCATTGTTTCAAAAATTGATTAATTTAACTTGGATTCAATTGAATCGAGGAACAAAATGTACCTCATTGAATAAGCATGTTGGAAGGTTGATCTTCCAACCAACATTCAAGAAAGAGACTACATCATGACATGCACACATGACACCATCAAGACAGATATATTAGGGAGAATATTCTACCGTCTTGTATTCATGTGATCCAGGTGGATATCGGTGGCCACCCACCTTTTCCAAATGGATCAAAACAGTTTTATGGCAATTTTGGCAATTTACTATTTTTAGCAGGTTTTAACTTCCAGGGCCATTTTGAGGGCCCAAATGAAGATTTTTCAAGATTTAGGTTCTCAACAATAGCCAAAGGCATTCTTGAGCCCCCAAAATGAATCTCCTCGATGATACCTTTCCAACGAGCTATCACACGCCTAAAACGGAGATCGTATGCAAAAGTTACGACCCTGGGAAGTTGATGTACTCACTTACCCAAATGGGGCCCACATGACTTTTGGCACTTCATCTCCTAGGGTTAGGTTTTTG
>SNQJ01S0249789.1:0-12909 GCA_010110895.2 Picea sitchensis
TCATACGTCTTGAAAGTTCAAGTGTATCATTTAATAGTTTCACTTGTGAATAGAAAATAAAGGTGTTTAGGCTTCAGGTAATCCTGGTTGTCCAAGTCAAAAGGTGGTGTTACATACACCCAACCTTCGAGAAACATATTCTCAAGGTGGTCAAAAAAGTGATGGATAATCTTGTCGTAGTGTCTCGGTGTCTTCCCAAGTAGAAGATCCTGGACTATACTTGTCCCATTAGACCTTAACTTGGTCTACCAGACGGTTCCTGAGCTCTCGGACTCTATGGTCCAATATGAGTAATGGTTCTACCGTGAGATTTCCCACGTCCGATACCTACAATTCCTTCCAATTTAGCTTATGTGATTCATCAACAACATAATGACATAGAACATATACATGAAAAACATTATAAGTTTTATGTAAGTGCGGTGGCAGTACGAGATGATAGGAAACGGGTCCAATTTTCTCTTGGATTCTGAACGGTCCTATAAATCAAGGTGAAAATTTTGTCCCCTTCCCAAACCGTATGGTACTCTTATTAGGCCTAATACGAATGAAAACTTGGTCTCCCACTTTATAACTTCGGTCAGTCCTGTGTGCATCCGCATAAATTTTCTGCCTATCCTGTGCTTCCTTTAGTCTCTACCTAATTTGAATCACCTGTTCCTCCATCTCTTGAATCAATTCTGGCCCAACTATTACTCGATCTTCTAATCTATCCCAACTCAACGATGTTCTGCATGGCCTTCAATACAGAGCTTCATAGGGTGGCATTCCGATGGAGCTATGACAATTTTTATTGTAGGAAAACTCTACCAAAGGTAGGTAATTCTCCCAATGGGTTTGATTATCCATGACATACATCCTAAGCATGTATTCCATGAATTGGTTTACTCTCTCAGTTTTCCCATCTGTTTCAGGATGATAAGTTGTGCTTAAGTTCAACTGAGTCCCCAACGCTGACTGCAAACTTGTCCAAAACCTAGAAGTGAATCTGGAGTCCCTATCTGAAATGATCTTCTTAGGTATCCCGTGCAAACAAATGACCTCACTTACAAACACACGAGCCACATTATTGACATCGTAAGTGTCTCTAATTGGAATAAAATGAGCACTCTTGGTTAACTTATCAACTATCACAAGAATGGCATTGTGTCTATGAGATGTGAGTAGCAACCCCACAACAAAATTCATAGAAATGACTTTGCACTTGGACATAGGAACATCATGTGGTTGTAGGAGGCCTACCGGGTGATGGTGGTCAACTTTCACTTGTATTAATCAATTAATTAATTAATCAACATATATTAAACATTAATTAATTAATTAATTAATATTATTAATAAATAATCATTATTTAACTAATACATATTAAGACAGTTAATTATTTAATTAATTATACTTGGTAAATCTTAAGCAATCATTTAGCTAGGGTTGTTACATTTTTTCCTTTTATTTAACTGTCATATAAAAAAACAGATCTTCATTTTTATGTCCTTTTTATTAAAATGACGGTCATTCCATGATTTTTGTTGCTCTTTTTGTACTTCCTCATGGTGCATTTGACTTAATCTTGTTTCTTCTAACTTATTTAATTGGTACAGTTAGTCGTTCATGCTTTTCCCTTGGTTGAATTTATCCACAACTGCTACCCTATCAGAGTTGGACCAAAAGGGAAATGGAATAATGGCGTCTTTTCCATAGACTAAATTGAAGGGAGTCTATTCAGTCGATCGTTTCTAATCATATCTATATGCCAATAATACTACAAGAATTTTATCATCCCAGTCTTTTTTTTCGATACCACAAATTTTGGTGAGTCCTTTATGCAGTGTTTTATTAAATGATTCGACTACCCCATTTATTTGGGGGTGATATGTTGTTTTTCATCTATGATCGATCATAAAATTCTTTAGAAAGACTTGGATTGTTTCATTTACAAAGTTTGTTCCCTGTCATTTATTAGTGTTAGTAGACATCCAAAGCTTGTGATTATGTTCTCGTAAATGAATTTTGCCGCAACTTCTTTGGTGCATGATTCAATTGGTTCAACTTATTCCAATTTGGTCATGTATTCTATTGCAATAATAATATATTTTGGGCCATTTCTTTTATCTCTATGAGGAAAAGGGCCAACAAAGTTGAATTCCCATATTTCAAACGCTTGATTAGAGTTCACTGAGCTTAGTTTCATTTCATTCGTCCACAGAGGTTTCCTGAGCCTTTGAAAACAATCACACTTACTAACCTGATCCTGACAGTATTTATGTAAAGTCAGCCACCAAAAATGCACCCGAAGTATCTTTTGAGATGTCGCATCGACCTGGAAGTGGCCCCCAGCTGGTCCTACATGGTCCTTGTTAATGATGTCTTCTCTTTCATGCTCAAGAGCGCATCTCCTTAGAATATCATCGGGTCCCATTTTGTATAGATATCCATTTATAAGGGTGAATGGTGATGCTTTTAGGTGTATCACCTTCTGTTTAATTGTCAAAATATCCTCTCGAGCCTTTCCATCTTCCAAAACGTTTGTTATATCCTCCATATCATTTGAGGTAGCTTCGACTCGAAATAGATGTACATATGGGAGGTTGTCATCTATTTCTATCGGGTCCTTTCCTGCTTCAAGTCGAGATAGATGGTTGGGCGAGAAGTTATTTTTCGTAGGTTGGACGATTATCTCTAATTGAAATTTTTGGAATAATAGAAAACAACAACAGATGTTTCCTTGGTGAACCGGTTTATTAACTAAATATTTTAATACCTGATGATCTGTAAAGAATGTGAAAGGGTTGGATGAGTAGGTAATGTATAAACTTTTGTAATGTGAATATCATCGACAAAGCTTCCCTTTCCGTGGTCGAATAGTTCCTTTCTACTTTGTTCAATTTCTGACTGGCATACTCGTTTGGGTAGTCAAATGTTTCGTCATATGGTTGTGATAGAACTAACCTGGAAGCAATGTTCGAATCATCGACATGGACATGAAACCTTCTCGACTAGTTGTGGAATTTTAATATAGGGGATTCAACCATTTTCTTCTCTAGAATTCAAATGATTCCTGGTAGTATTGACTCCATCTGAACTTGATTTCTTTCCGGAGAAGCTCATCCATTGGGAATGTGATATCTGAATAATGGTGAATAATGTTTTGTAGTATCCATGCTTTCCAAGGAATATTTTACTTTGTTTCTGATTTACAGGAGGCTTAAAGTCGAGGATAATTTTAATATTTTCCATGTCGAATTTTACACCATCTTTTCATACCACATGGCCTAACCAAATGCCAATTGGTGTGGAAAATATGCACTTCTTAATGTTAATATATAGTTGGATTTGTATACATCATTCAAGCATAAGTCTAAGGCATTGTATATGGTTTTTGAATAAGCTATATATTGTCCAACCAACGAAGTAAACAACCATTGTTTTGTATATATAATCCTAGAATGATTTGACCACTATTCTTTAGAAAAATGTTAGGGAATTATTTAGTCCAAACGACATAGCTTTATAGGAAAAAGAGCCAAATTATGAGATAAATGTTGCCTTATGTTGATCCTCTTTAGCTATTACTACCTGATTATATACTAAAAATCCATCTGTAAATGAATAACATTTGTGACCCATGACTTCATTAATTATTTCATTGGAGAAGGGAGTGTGAAACGAATCTATTAAAGTTAGTTTGTTGAGACCTCTGAGGTCGATGAAAATTATTAACTTCTTAGGATCGTGCTTCTTCGGTTGAACCACCATAGGAATTTCCCATTCAGTTTTTTCGATTCGATATATGATGCTTCCTGATAACATTCCTTCGATTTCCTTTTGAATGATTGGCTTGTATTTGTGAGCTAATTTGTAAGGTCTCTTTTTGATCGGTTTTTCTCCTGGAATGAGTTCAATTTTCATCTCTCCCATTTCTTCTACAAGTCCTTTTAGATCTTTATAGTCTCATGCAAATACATCTTGATATTATTTGAGTAAGTCTACTATGTCAGATGTCTCATTATTTGTCCAATAGTCACCTACTCGTGCCATTTTTGGTCGATCATCATTTGATATGTTGAATTATTTAGTTTTGATTTCATCATCCATCCACTCTGGTGGTTTTGCTTCATCAAGATAACGTTCCCCTTCTTTGATTCCGGTGAATCTCTCCTGGAATTCGAGCTATTTGTTATCTTCTTTTTCTTCCTTAGATATATTTAGCACTGATTTTACATTGTTTTTCAACGTCAGGTGATCAATTTTCCATAGGAAGATCTATCTTAGACAACTTATATTCTCCATGTTGATTCTTTGTGTTGTCATAGTTCCATTATTTTCTATCGAAACAAGGTTGGAAGTCGATCTCAATCCTAGATCGACCGTCATCTTCATTTCTTCCTTCTGTGTAGTTGGAGTCGCGTTTTCTAAATAAATTTTGATCTTTTGTGCTGCTTCTCTTATATTTTCCTCCTCTCGTGTGAATTTGGAGTCTTTGATACAATTTTCTTTGATGTCAGACTAATTTAGCGTATGACCACAATATTCTTCGATGTTGTATCATTTATTTGGTATTTCATCTAATGTGCTTGGAAACATGTGGGGACATACCCTTTCATCTCTGTATCCTATTCTTCTCCAGTCATTCTCGCAATAGTGAATATGTTCGACTAGATAATACCCAATCTTGAAAACAACAATGTCAACAGATTTGGCTAGTTTCTTTTCTCTGAAACAATCTACAAAGTAAGTTGATACAGTTTTCCACGTTTGCAGTATTGGGGAATGTGTTTCTCACCACCTTGTGGATGGTCCTGTAAAGGTTTCTACTAAGCTTTTATTTCTTCCTTTTTCTCTGATGAATTTAGAAACTTCCTTGACATGCGTCGATGGAACATTTTGTTCACTATAACGTAGTGGATTTTTCACCCTGGTTTCAGTCAAAGTAAGTTTAGGGATTTGTCGAAGTCTCTTTTAATAAAATATAGGTACTTCTTGAATTGAGTATCATGTTCTAGAATGTTTAATTGGGATGGATTCAATGGTCCAACAATATTTTGAGAAAGCCTCATAAGTTTCAGTCTTCCAGTTGTATAGAGATGAGTCGAATTTTTGTCCAACTGATAGGGGAGACTCTTTGAGATTTAGCCTTGCACATTTGGTTCGATGTAATATCTTTGTTTATTTATTATTTGGTACAGACATCGTGCTTCATGATCTTCATCCAATGACTCACTCCAAGGTTTCCCTTCATTAGGATCTAAAGGAGTTACTATTTTTCTTCCATTCCCTTTTAACTTGATTTTGTCTTTTTCAAGGGAGATATTTTCTTTCATTTCTCATCCCCATGACCAACCAAAAAGAGTTGCATATTATATCATTCCATGGACTAAATCGATTACTTCAAATTCGGTTGATGTCATTATAGCCATGATATAAGTTTCAATGTTTCTGAGCATACCAATAGGATCTATTAATATTTGATCAGCTAGATTTAGGTAATTTAGGGTTGGCACTAATGAAGGTTGAACCAACCATATCCATGTCTCTCAAGGTGGGATATTTTCTTGTGATCCAAATTTGATGACTTCCTCGTGAATCAACACCCCATGAATTTCCAAGTCAACCCATGGGTCATAATATTTATTCTTATAGGAGAGTTGTCTAATGTCCTTAGATGGTCTTTATCCTTCTTTATACTCTCTTAGTATATTAATCAGATATAGCAATTGACTGACAACATGCTTTTATTTTAAGAGCTATAAGAATTCTTGTACAATATCTTCATTTTTTCTTCCTCTGTTTGGTTGGTCTTGGTTATAATTTCTAAAGAATTTAAGCAATTCCATCATAATCTATTCTTCTTTTTCTGGATTAGGAAATTGATTAGAATTCCTTGTCTGTCGATCATGTAAGGGGATATTATCCCGTCCTGTGCCCAATCTGGTGACGACATGTAAGTTCTTCGAATTTAACACTTCATATTTTGAGACTATGTGTAGGAGGTTGACATTATTTTTGTTCATGATATTATCAAGTACTATCAGACAATATTCTAGTGAATGATCACCAACATGAAAAATCTTACAAAATTTCAAGTCGACCCAATATTTTATTGGGAAGTCTAGGATAATGTGGACATCTTTCCAATGATTGTAACAGTAAGGTAAACCTCAACCTCGACCCTAACCTTGGAATCTGGCTTGACCTCAACCACCTTAGCCATGAACTTGACCATAATAATCAGTTATTCTCCCATAATCATTATTATGATCAGTTTCTTCGGTGTGATAGACTATATTTACATTTATGTTTCATGCATTTAGACGACACTCAAATGTTTTGTGGCTATGCATTTCATAGATATGGAACCACTTGGTATTTTTCAAGTTGTGTGGGAAATCTTGTACACTATGGTCGGTCAAGGTTTCGCATATGTGACAATATGTTTCCGCTTGCACTGGTCATGCATCCGCTGCTCCAGGTACTTGATCGTTAATACTACAAGTATATTTTGTACGACCATATTTGCATCATGTGGTACACCACACCTCACTTCTTCTTAAGCATATATTTTTAATGGTTTACTGTAGATGTTCTATTTTTTATTCTATCCTTTTTGTCGACAAGGAAGTCAATGGGTCATCATCATTTGAATTGACCCGTTGTGCTTTCTATAATGTGTCTTCAAAGAAGGTTATCTCATAAAGTCATAATGGAGTTATGATTCATTGTAGCAATTCGGCTACGTGCGATTGTACCAGTAAAGTTTGATTAATTTTTGTTGGTATTTGGCTAAGTAGATATTTGAATCTTTTGTTGTATTTGTGGATCAACTCTCCTAGTCATTTCTTTATTTATTTCAAATTTTGTGTGGCCAAGTGTGTAATATCTTGGACCTTAAAAATGCTAATATTTTTCTCTTTCTTTCGGATTTTGATCGGCTTTGATTTTCTGTGAAATTCATGAACCATGTTAGAGCATGGTGTGAAAGAGTGACATGGAATTGTGCCATATCCCTATCTTCATCTGTGATGTCTTCTGCATCCCAATTTTTTTCGCATACAAACCAACGTCGTCTTGGGTATTCATATCCTTCATAAAGGGGAATATTATTGATTCTCATGTTTTTTTTAAGAATGCTATATTTTTGTGATCCTTGACTTATCATGATTTTCGACTGGGAAGTTGAATTCTTATTTGGTTTTTCTTCTGTCAACTTTTCTGTCAGTCAGTCTTCAGACTGATGGTATTTGAGGAGTAATTTCTTCTTTCTTTCTCAACAAGTTACTTATTCAGTCTGACAACTTTGTGTTGGCATGTTTACAGGAAAAGTGTGCTTGTCATCAATGGAAAGAATAGAAAGAGGAGAAAAAGGAGACAAATCTCAAGAGGAAGAGATACAATGGTCATTCTATCACTTATCCAAAGGACTTTCAACTGAATACATGAAAACCATTGGATCATTCTAAGTGGAAGGCCAAGATAATCTAGAAGAGAAGCACCAAAGATAGATCGAGCCATTGATCTAAGAACATGATCTACAAACAACATTTGGTTCACGTCAAAATTTGTGAGGATTTTACTGTTCGGGGAATATCACTTCGGGAGAATCGACAACTTGAAAGTCGAATTACCCGAAGCCCGAAATCCGAAATGAATAAGGACCATCGGATTTGGAGAAAATGTGATGATTGTTAGATCAGGGATAACCACGTCAGTAGACCACATCTACAAGGACATGTGGCAGACCAAGTTGTCAGACCATGTTAGAAGACCACGTTAGCAAGGAGACATGGCGCAATCATACAATAAAAAGTATCAAGTTGAATCGTCATTTTAGGTACATGCAAATCATGAATCTGAGTGACACGTGGTAGCTACTCGGTTTGTGACACGTCATCAGGTGACGTAAGTAAGTTACATCACTCTGAGAGATTTACTTCGAGAGTTTACCACGAGCACTTGCCCAAAGTCCTGAAGTCTCGAATTCTGAAGTCCTGAAGTGGACACGAAACTTTCGATCTGAATATCACTTTGGGAGCATTCTCAACTGTGAATCTACTACAGCGGAAGGATAGTGTAAGTGGAAGTATTAATTGACAACAAGTGGTCTCCACCACTTATGACTTACTCAACAGCTGATCACTCCGGAGGAAAATGGAGCAACGATTAGCCTAAAGTACCGACATCCCAAACTTTGAAGACCCAAGGGACGAAGAAGATCCAGGTTGTCAATTTCCAAAAGAACGCGTGGCATAAATTTGTGCAATTCGGGGAAAAAGACTCTGGGAGATAGTGAAAGAAAGCGAAGTTGAGATTTGAAATACCTGAAGCCCGAAGAGTTGAAGGAGATGAGGATCGTCGATCTGTAGGAGGACACACATCAATAGATCATGAACTCCAGGTATGAAATACTCTGGATGAAAGTAGAGAGTAAAAGCGTCAAAGCCCCGAAGTGAATCTCAATCGTTGATCGAGAAGGGTGCCAAGGGTCGTCGATCTAGTCTTGATAGAAAGTGACGAAGTCCCGAAGAAGAATAGAGCTATTGATTTGAGGAGGAAACATGGCAGGAATATGTGTACTCCGGCTAGAATCATTATGGGAGAGCGTGAAGGTTGAGAATTGAAATCACCAAAGCCCAGAGTAGAAAAGAAGATCTTGACCATTGATCGAGAAAAGGGACACACGTCAGTAGATTGAAAACTTTGAAATATTGATGTACAGAGGAAAGCAGGGTTTGCGAGTTTAAAATCTCAAAGCTCGGATCACAAAACAAGTCGTCGTCGTTGATTTGGAAGGGAGCTATGTGTCAACAGATTGCGGATATCTGGGATTATGCATGGAAGGAGGAAAGGGTGAAGATAACAGTTGTTGATCAAGAAGCATCACCAAGGGATTGGATATTAATGGTCATGCTCAATTATAGGCTCAGAACATGCTCGTGTCTTAATTTTTATTGAGCTGGCCGCAATCAAAACCATGGTATCACCAAAGGCATACGTGGAGCTCTATAGTGAATTGTTGGGCAAAAAGCGAGCTTCCCTCAAACCTCCTTTGGCCGCACCCTCAATCGCGTGGTCATGTGATAACATCTCCCAAGTTCACATCAACGAAAGACAGGGGAAGGAGATAGCACTTCTAGGCTCCACATCAGAGGTTACACATTGAAAAGTAAAAAAGGCCTCTGCATGTATAATCCAATGACATTGATCCAACAAAATCGGATCGAAGGGTTTTTGTTTAACTTCATGGTTTCTTGATCAGTTATGATTCAGTTACAATAACTGAATCATTGTTACTGAGTGTTGGAATCATGATTCCTGATTTTTTTTTAGATTCCTGACTTGAGCATTAGAGATGCGGAGTGTAACGGATGATGAGAGTAGGAATAAAATTAAAATGTCATGACAGATAGAGGTTGTTGTTTATTTGCAAAACAAGTTGGATATTTATTCACACATGTAGAAGGCATCCAAGTGTATGTGAGAAAGTGTAGAGGGGAGGCATAGCACATAGAATGGACATGGTGCACAGAGCATAAAACACATAACAATAGAAAGTGCAAGAAGATGTGAGCAGGAAGACACTGATGCAAGCAAAGTAGAGCAGTGTAGGAGAACAATGATGAGATTGGTAAGACATTGATAAATACTGTATTACTGTAATAAATTTTATAAAGAAAAGATTTATATCTCAGGGTGGTAGGGTGGTTCTAGGGAGCATTGTTGTCCCCATAGTTTCAAGTGGGTGCTTGAACATAGGGATTTGTAGCTTCCATTTGGTTGCAGCCAGAAAAACTAGGTTGGTAGGGTGGTGCAATGGAGAACCATTGTTCTCTGTTATACAGGTTGTATCCTTTGTGACTGGAAGTTGGTGCTTCCATCCAGTTGGTGTTGGAACAGTCAGGGATTTGGTGCTTCCTTCTAGTGGGTGCTAGAGAAACCAGTGAGTTGTTTCTCCCAGCAAGTTGTTTCTTGTAAAATAGAGGTGGTAGCCTCACAAAAAGTTGGTTCTCATAAGAATGATAATGTACAGAAAATAAAGACTACTTATCATATTAAGAAGAAGAGGTTTTCTCCCTTTATGGGTTTCCTCAAGAATATATGTCTTTGTATACTTCATGTGTGTGATTGATGTTGAATACTCTATTTCTTACTTCCATGAATTATTGTGATCATCATTGAGTTTTTGTAATGAGTTTAAAATGGGTATAATTGTTTAAGAAAAGTAACAACTGATTCACCCCCCTCCCCTTTCAGTTGTCTAAAAATTGGTATCATAGCTGATTCCTTTTATCTAATGGTATATCCTAGAGATTAAACATGACTAGCCATGAAGGAAATTCAACCAATAATCCCCCCCTGTTCAATGGAACAAACTTTTCTTTCTCAAAATTTAGGATGAGAACGTAGATAATGGATTTAGGTGTAGATGTCTAGGATGTGGTAGAGTCTGGTTATGTAAATCTAGTTGTACTAGATTATAAGGATGACAAGCTAGAATTTAGCTTAAATGCTAAGGCTATGAATGTTATTTTGAGTGGGCTTGTAGAAGCATAATTTGTAAAAGTTATGCACTTAGAATCTGCCAAAGAAATGTGGGACAAACTCATTAGCAGTTATGAAGGTGATGAGAAGGTAAAGGATGCCAAGCATCAAACCTGCAGATTATAGTTTGAACAGCTAAATATGAAAGAGGATGAAACTGTTGGGAATTAATTTCTGATAGTTGAAGAACTAGTAAATGCAATGAAAGGACTTGGTGAAAAAATTAAGGAAGCCTCTTTAGTTCAGAAGATTTTAATATCTCTCCCTGATAGATTTAATCCAAAGGTTTCCGCAATAGAAGAACTAAATCATATCAAAATTATGCCTATTGACCAACTCCTATGAACTTTGACTTCTTATGAAATGAGGATAGGTAAATATAAACCCACCTCTAGAGAAGCATCATTTAAAGCAGATAAGAATGAGGATTCTGAGCCTGATGAAATGGAAGCAAAATTTGTGAGAAGACTAAAGAAAGGAGAAGGCAAGAACCAAGGCAACTTGCCCTTAAAATGTTTTAACTGTGGAAAGATAGGTCACTTTGCATCTAATTTTCCACATAAGAAAAAGGACCATAACTCTGAAGGTGAAGAGAACTACAAATCCAATAGGTTTGGTAAAAAGAAAAGTTTATGTGTAAACAATGATGACTCTTCAGGAGACACAAATAATGATTCTTCTTGTGAAGATAAGGTTAATGAATTTATGCTTATGGACAAAGAGGATTATGATTATAAAATCACAAGAAATGTTGTTAATGATGAAGAAGCTATGGCCGACTTGGAAGGAGCACTGATTAGTGCCCTAGAAGAAATTGCTAGACTCATATTTAAGAAGAAAAAGAAAAATCAATTGTTCATACAGTTCGAGAAAGAAAGTAAAAAACCTGATGAAGACATTGCCCTGCTAAAAGTGGAATTAGAAGAGGAAAAGAAAATAGAGGATATTCTGAAACAACATTTATCAGAGAAGAAGGAAATATGTGAAGCTTTGGAAGAAGAGGTAGTAAAAACCATAAAAGAGATGGAGAAATTTAAAGCATTGTATTTCCAAAATCTTCCAAGCATTAAACCCTCAGTAGAACTAAACGATATTCTAAGAAAACAAAGATCTCCTTTGTTGAATACCGGTTTAGGCTTTGTAAGTGGTTCAAGTAACAAACAACCAGAAAGCAAAGAGCCAGTTAAGATGATCAAGTTCCAAGTCAATAGATAATTAGACCATGTGAGTACTCTGCCACCAAAATCTAATAAAGACAAGATGATCCTTGATAAAAAACAAAGATATCAGAAGATGGAGCAACAATTGCCAAGAATAAGGCCATCCTTCAGGTACAAAATTTCTTCCATGGTTACTGTTTTTTCTACTTTAATTTTGGCCATAAGATTGAAAATTGTCAAATTAAGTTTAGAGACATGCAACCGAGGAGATAAAGAAAAAAACAATCTTTGCAACATAGAACTAAACAACCAATGAGTAGACAAAGTTTCACCAATCACTTTGAACTATTGAACAATAATCTCGAATGCCATAACTGTCATAACTTCAGCCACAAAGCTACAAACTTCCATCTAAAGAATTACAAAGTAGATCCAAAGATAAAAACCTTAGATAGAAATGCCAGCATATGGAAAAATAAAGATAGTGAAAAATGTGGCATGGTACTTTCAACTCAAAAAAAAAAAGACCCCCGGTATATAGACAGTGGATGTTCCAAGCACATGAATGGAGAAAAGGATAATTGTATGTCTATAATTAAAATAAAAATAGGAAATGTGACCTTTGGAAATGATGAACCAGGTAAAATCAAGGGTAAAGGAATGGTGAGTTTGAGTAATGGCAAAGGAAAATCCCAAGATGTTCTTCTTGTAGATGGGCTGAAACATAATTTTATCAGTGTAAGTCAAATGTGTGATAGAGGATGTGAAGTGGTGTTCACTTCCAAAGATTGTAAGATAAAGTATGTAAACTCAGGACAAGTGGTGGCTAAAGGCACAAGGACAAATAATAATGTATATGTGTTGAAAGAAGATAGAGAAGAGTGTCATTGTAATGATCCCAAGCCATTATGCAAGGATCATCATTGTTTTGGTGTCTTTTCTAAAACTTTTTCTGGTTGTGGTATTTTGTCAAATAGTTTGTTGATCTATTTGTTTGACGTGTTTATATGTGTGTATGCAGCAAATAACAGAAAGAGATAACCATGGAACATACCTCAACCATATGCAATAATATAGACAATCCAAAACATCTCAATTCTTCTTTATTCATAAAATAGAGAAACCTGCTACAATGAAGATGTCGAGATGGAATGCTCAACAGATGGCCAAGAAGATAGACAATAGATAAGAGCTACTACAAAATGCTCCCCCTAAT